>JAPMOQ010061498.1:597047-693287 GCA_026543055.1 Argiope trifasciata | reverse complement strand
ATATATACAATCATAAAATTATTAAAACAACCAAAACCCATTTCTTGATCAACAAAAATTAAAACGAAACCAACTAGGTCGAAATCAAAATTAAAACTCAATTCAGAATTACACGCTAAAAGTTCACAAAATGAAAGGTAAATGAATAAGAACCAATTAATGAAACAAATCCAAAATACTATATTCAAAGAATTATTTAAACGAAACAGAAACAGAAGTAACCAAGGAAACGAAACCAAAACCGGAATCGAAATTAAAAATCCTTACTGATTCAAACAAGTTTTAAGAATTAAAATGTTTTTAAATCAATCATTGTATTTGGAGAGCGCAAATGTAGCTACAACTAAAATACAAATGAATATAAATTAATTAACAAAATAAGACAACCAAATCAAAACAATAATCAATAGAAAAAAAAATCCGGCCTGAAAACTTTGTCAGGGGCCACATTCAAGCAAGGATTCCAAATAAAGGATTTTTTCTGTGAGGCATCGGTGGACAATGGTCAAAAGTATTGACACCTCGTGACCCGAAAATTCCCCGAAAATGAAGGCAAAAGAGACATACCAATTTAAACAGCAAAAGACAAAAACAAAGCAAAACATTAAAAAACATCAAAAAATGAAACAAATATATATATAAAAAGTAAAACTACATAAGAAAAATCACAATTAATGATAAATTAAGAAAACCAAAAGTGTACAGACCTAGCCGCCAACAACTGTTCTTCCTTTCCAGTAATAATACTATTATATTATTGGTATAATTTAGTTGAAATGTAGCATAGAATTTGCAAATAATTAATTTGAAATAAAATTGCAGCATTTATGTTAAAAGGAAATGTAATAATAATATAATAATCTAAAAGTGTGAATTATTTCGATAAAAAAATTCTAATAGTCGGAATCCTTTGGATATATGTTTAATAAAACTAGGTTCTTGTTATATGGATTATGAAAGATATATGAAAAGATATAGTTATAAAACAAATCTTTAACCATAAATACATATATCAGTTAAATTAAATCAGTTTTATTATATATGTATAAATATGTACCTTGGCAGATGTCATGCACAACCCCTTTACCTTAGCATAAAAAAACTACAATGAATGGCTGTTTTCTTTCCTATTTTCATTAAATATAAAGTGTATTTAAGTAACTGATTGATGTAATTTTGTTTATGTTGATTTTAATTCATACATAGATTTTTGAATTCATCTAAAGAGGATAAACATGGTAAATATAAAATTGTCAAAAAATACAGATGTGTGCAATATTAATTTTATTAAGTTAAGATTTACTGTATACATTCTTCAAATGATAATGTTAAATATATTTCTGAAAAATGCTGGATATTTCTGAAATGGATTTTTATTCATGATAAAATTTATATTTTTTTAACACAGTTATGTTTTTATGCTTTTTTAATTCCCTTGCTATATATTTTAATCACCTTACTAACTTGTTATAAGTGAAAACAGAAAAAAACAAAGCTCTACTATGAATAGACAGATGTGAATTAAACCATGCATGTTATCTGTGTATGGTTGAGATATTAAGATATAAAATTGCACAAGAATGATGTTGTGTTTTTCTGTTTTGTTTAATTCTTAAATTCAGATATAAGAGAATACATTGGACAAATATAAAATAATCAAAAGTTTCATGAATGTAACATATTAAATATCGCTTATGTGAAGTTAGAATATTTCCTTAACACTGTATATATATTTAATTTTCTGAAAATGTTAGAATATATGTTTTTATTATAATCTATGTTTGGAATATATTTATTTTTATATGTCTTTTCAGGTTTCTTTTTTTTTTAATTTCAAGCATTGATAAAATTTCTTTGTTTATGATATAATGCCTTTTTTTATTTATGTATTGTATTCCAATATATTTATTGAACAGAAAATGCGATTTCTGAAAAAAGAGGAAACCTTTTTTTCATTTTAAAATGTAATTTAGCTTTTTTCTGATTTAACAGAGTAGTTAAGCAAACAATTTTTACAATTTTTTCATCAATTCAATATCAATTAAGTCGTTTTCCCTTTTGATGAAATTAGAAATCAATAAAGAGTTCTACCAATCACGAAAATTAGCTTCTTCTAACATATTTTCAAATTTATAAAAAGAAATTTTGCTTTACGATCTATAACGGCATATGCATTTATTGAAATATTTGATATTTTCTAGGTGTTTTTAATTTTTAAACTATGTATATTTATTCCATAATACTTGGTCTGCATCGTGTTCCTGAAAATATATTCCATTGGTTTCATTTTCATTTGTTGTTTCAAATGAATAGATTGCAGATTTGATAACCATATTATCATTTGCCAATAGCTTTTCAGATAATTTTCTGTTTCCTATATTAATGATACGTTTTTTTAATACAATCTGTTTAAAAAATGGTATTTTATAAAACATTATATTATGCAATAATTTGCATGGTTATGCAATATTTTATAATGTGAACTTTGAGAACCATAAAAGAAAATTTGAAATTTAGTAACTTATAACAGTTGAACAATTATGTTGAGGTTCATCCCAAAACTAATTTTGTAGCAGTTGTTACTTTATAAAAAATGAATTTTTTAATAATTAATTTCTATATCAATCTAAATAATAAAAAATAATTCAAATAAAAGTGTTTCAGTTTATTTGCTAATAATGTTCATTTATTCATATTCATTGCTTTAATGTTTTTAAAAAATACGTTAAAACAAAATACGCCAGTGGAAATACGTAGATAAATTTAGTTAAATTTAAAAAAATTAATTTTAATTATATTTAATTAAATTTATGTATATTAAATTTATGCACATAAGCCATGAATGAAAATTATTTAGACTATCTATAGGGATTTCAAAGAAAGGAAGATTTCTCAAAATACTTTAAATGAAATTAATTTTGCTTTAAATGAAACTTTACTTTAAATGGAATTAATTTTGCTTATTTGAAACTACTTATGTATTTGTAATAAAAGATCGAAACGTTATTTAAAATTTCCTTTTACAATAGAGAAAAATTTAATAGAATGATTACGAATATTATTAGATATTACTTTGATACATTAATTCTTCCTCGAATTTTTATTTTCAGTTTAGGAACTAATACCTTATACCACATTTCAATAATAGAGCATGTCTTTCATATTGGTTTCGATCATTATTATAATATGCTAAGAATTAATTATTTTTCGAAATATGAACTACTCACTAAATTAAAGTTAATGAGACAAAATAGCGAATCTGATTTCAAGAATATAAAACTTAGTTTCTTTACTTAGTAGGGTTTTTTTGTTTGATCATTCTGGAGCTTAATATGAAAAGTTTTGAAAATTCTTAATTTTTTAAAAATTGTTTAGCACATCAAGAATAATATTTTGAAACAGCGAAATTCTAATATCTGAGTGATATCTAATTTGTCTTTTCAAATATTATATCACAAATATGAATAAACAAGATGAATATATATGCTACTGTAAACTGTTATTTCAACTAAAAAAAATTCTTACTTTTAGTTTTTAGCAAATTAGAATCATGTGCATATGTTTTCTATTAATGCCATATTCCCTCTTTCCAATGGCATTGGAGTGATTGATTAGCCTCAAATTGCAATATATCTGGATAAAATTTGCTTTTAAATATGCATAGAAAAAATAATAAAAATCATTGCTATAGCTCCTTGGCAAACAAAAATGCCAATTATTTTCTACTCAGTGTCAATCAACAAGAATATTGTTGCAATACTGAGAGCAGAAATGCTTTAAAATTAATTTAGTTATTTCCTTTGGCTGCTGATAATATGTTGATTGATATCGCAGAAATTATTTTGCATTTGGTTGAGTTCTTACATTTCAATATTAGGAAAACATATTATACAATAAAGTTATGTAATATATAAACAATCATATCTTTAACACTATATAAACAATTTAGCGTGAACCACATACATAAATAACATGTTCAATGAAGAACTTTATAGATTATGTTAATAATATTTTTATATTGTTCGTAACGTTTATACTTGTGCTTAATGAATTAGATTATAAGCTTGATAAACTTATATATCGAACATCGAGGATAAATATCTTCACATTCACAAAGAGAGTGATAAAAGTGTTTAAAAGAGATATCAGTAGCCAAGTTTCACATCAACACCGTACACAACATCCACTTATTTTATTTATGTTTCTCTTTTCGAGATCCAGTGAGATAATCAATCAATATTTGTAAAACGCAAAACACTTCCACAAAAGCATTAATACTTATTAAGTTGAAAGTCCTTGACAAGATGTGGAACTGAAAGTAAATAATCTCTGACACATCCTCTTAGAACAGTATGGCATGCAAAATATTAAAATGTACAAAAAAAACACTGCTAAAAATCGAAGGGAAATAACTAGATGTTTAATTTAACCATATTCTTCTTGCGAAAAAATATTTACTTAATCTAGCCTTAATGTATTTTCTACATTATTATGGTTGCCTAGGAGTAAGGTATAGACATCCGGGTTGAAGAGCACCAGTAAAGATAAGCCGTATATGTGTGCCTAGTGGACATTGAATCTTATGTCGTGAACCAGATCTTCTCTAATTGGCGTGATGCCGAAGTTTGGCAAGAAGTTGTCTTCCCTGTCAACTGATTAAGGTTCAAAGTTACTTGGTCCATTATAAGATTGTGTTGTTTCCAAAAGTAATGTTATGGTAAATAAATTAAATTGAAAAAAAAATCTGAAACTGAATCTAAACAATTCAAGTAAATGGGCATATTTTGCAGTGTTAAGCAGATTTCTGCAAGATGCAACTGTAAATAAGTTAAACATTAGGATATCCCCTTAGTTTTCACTGGTACTATTCACTAATTACATAATCAAACAATAAACAGGCTAACAATATAAATAATATGAAGGGTTTAAGTTTGAATTAAAACTTTTTTTTGTTTTAGTGACAACACAAAATAAGTTTCAAATTAAAGAAAATATACTTTAGGAAATAAAAGAAAATAGAGCAATATTAAATGAATTAAATCGTTATAAATTTATTGTTTGCTTATTGTTAATTTCAGATTACTTAAAAAATCTCACAAAAACATTATGTTCAGAACTCTCTAACAAAATTATTATTTTTTTAAGTGATGATATTTTACTTTGTCAGGGGAATGTAATAATTATATTAATCTCTTAATTTATTTAATAATAAATAAATATTATAAAGTTAATAAGTGAAAAATAAATTACAAAGATATTAGTGACATTATCAGATTAGTCTCTTTCAAGTACCCAACTTATATATATACACACACGCGCACGCACACACGCAGACACGCACACGCACGCACACGCGCGCGCGCGCGAGGTATATCCACAAAGTAAGGTCCGTTTCAATTTTTATCCGCAGCAACGTTGCGATCGCAGTTCCGAGCATAAGCGGCAATTACTCTGACTCAAGGAGAAGAAATGTAAGCCATCTTCAGATCGCTGCTGCCGAAGTGTTCTTTGCAGTGTTTCTTTATATTGCCAGCCTTAATATAATGTCAGCCGCCTCTTGTAAAATCGTATTTGTTTTCCGTTTTCTAAATACAAAGAAAGTTAAACCGGGTGAAATTTATCTGCAAATCTGCGAGGTTTATGAAAAAAAATGCTACGGTTGCTGAAAAACTGAAATTTTTAAAACTTAGCTCACGTTGGGTACCCAAAATTCTAACTGAACAGCACCAAAAACAACGAATGTGTAGTGCACTTCGCTTTTGACACCCTGCAATGAAGACGACGATGATTTTCTTTCTCGGATAGTCACCGATAGTCGTAAGTTTCATAACTTGGGTATCTTACGACACCCCTGTTAGTAAACGGGAATCAATGAAATGGAGGTACATCCTCCCCCCCCCCAACAAAAGTTAAGCCTAAGCAAACCTTGCCACTTAGAAAAATCATGTGCACCATTTTTTGGGACAGAAAAGGCATTTTGCTCATTCATTCCTTACCACGAGACCAATTAATGTGTTAGCATGTTTACTGCGAGACCATGAAGAAATTGCGCCGCGCAATACTGAATAAGTGTCGAGGATCACTGTCAAAAGGTGTTTTTTTTTTTTTGCACTATAATGCCCAACCTCACTCTGCGAACGTAACAAAACAACTTCTACAGAAATTTGACTGGGACGTGCTTAATCATCCTCCGTACAGCCCGGGCCTCGCTCCTAGCGACTATCATCTCTTCTTACATCTAAAATCTTTCCTTGGTAGTCAGCACTTTAACGATGATGACGAGCTGATAGAACATGTTACCACATGGTTGAAAACACTGTCGGCAACCTTCTATGAAGAAGGAATACAAAAACTTGGGCTTACAAAATTTCGGAAGCTATATAGAAAAGTATTTTAATAGTTGTTCATTTTTTCACAATTTGTTAATGTATCTGTATACGTTTTTTTTTATATGACCAAACGAAACTTACTTTGTGGATATACCTCGTATATAATATGTTTTGGATATTCTTAGAAACATCGCTTTTATAAGAAGTTTCATATGAAATATTGGTAAAAGAAAGGGATAAAAAATATCTTTTTCCTACTGTGCCATTATGTGATGTACGATTTAACATAAATTGATAAGCAAAAATTAGAAAAAACATATTTAGAATGGGAAAATTTTAATGGATTTAAAATCGAATCAAAACAACAAATTTGCAACGATTGCTTAAAGATATTTTAAATTTTTAATTATACAAATAGACCAAATGTACTTAAAACTTATCATTGCACAACCATTGACAACCAAAATAAAAAAAAGTGCTTGTTGCGATTCTGTCATTAATAGATGACAGAGTTGATAAAACGATCTATTTAATGAATACTGAGTGATTTCAAAAAAGTTCAAGAAGTTTCATAAGTTATTTTTATTCAAATTTTGTAAATCATGATTAGTTTTTTAAATGAGATTTATCTTCTTAGATTATCATTCATCATGAAATCAATTCAAAATATAAATACCAGAAGGCAAAGTTTCAATGTCATGAAAAAAAGGGAAAATAATATAATTCAAATAAATAATAAATAATCGAAAAAACTTCGTAGGAAATGTTTGTTTCAAAACTTTGAATTTTGGCTTTATGATATTTAAATTCTGTGGTCAGTTCCTTTGTGTTTTCAGACAATTTTAATTTTCATTGACTTTATCCTCTAATTTCTGATGTCTCCTTTCCCATGTTCTTTCAATTAATTATCAATTTATACTGATTTAAACATCTATGCAAACTGCAATTTAAATAATGTCCCACTAAATTAAGGCTATACAGTACCCTAAAAAGAACAGTAAAAAATATTAAACTAACTAAATTGGCCCTATTTAAAACAGAGAGAAAATTGGATTTTATCAAACTGGTGATCATTTTTTTATTTTAATTTTTTAATAATAATAATTGTTATCATTTTGTGTTTAAAACCTTTATGAAGATAATAAGTTTAGATTTAGCTGAATAGACTGCCTTTGCTGAAGAGGATGTTATTCTTATTATGAATAAACTTAATATCTTCAATAATAAAAACTATCTATCATGTTGAGTTTAAACAATGTTTATATACGTCCTTAAAGTAGAGAAATAATGTATTAAATGTTAGAGCTCAGGAAGCCTTATTCTTTACAAACTTTCCTTTTTCTCAAATTTTTGTTGTTACAAAAGTTGTCTATTCTCTAAGTTGTTTTCTTTAAAAGAGAGAACCTGAACGTTTTTCTTAAATATCTTTCATATATATTACACTCATTCACTTTAAGAACCGATATGTATTTAGGTTTTAGAATTCTATTTATTTATTTTAAAATTCAGAGTTAATAGTTTTATAATTTTCATGTTATTTCAAATTAGCTGAAAAACAATTATGGAAATTGAACAAAAAATAATCTAATTCCATATAATTTTTTTCCAATAATCCATTCAATAATTAAAAATATTTTTTAAAAAAGTTTTATAAAAGTCAAAAAATATTTCAGAAATTTCAATTTTGTTTAAATTTTAAATTGTACATGATAAAAGACATTTTGTCAAGCTCAATTTAATAACACGCAAAAAAAATAATTTAATAATATACAAAAAATAATAATAGTTTCAAAAATAATAATGAAAATTTATCAAAGATTCAAATCTTTGATTCCGCAATAATTTTTTTCTAATAATATATTTAATAATGAAAAAATATGAAAAATTAAGTGTTTTATAAAAATGTAAAACATTTCAGAAATTTCGATTTTGTTTAAAATTTAAATAATTTACCAAACGATTTTTGTCAGAATCAATTTAATGACATAAATGATTATAATATATTATTAAAATGTAATGCAATATAATTTAATTATTTACATTATGTTAATAAAAATAATTAATTACTCTTAATATTATTTTCCCAATTGTTTTTAATATGGTACTGTATGGCCTTAGCAATTTTCTTACGCATAGGAAAATAATTTCAAGAATCTGATCGAGATATTTTTTGAAGTTCCGGGATCAGTGACACCACATATATTGGATTAAATATTTCCCCGCACGTGAATAGATTTCCTTTTCTGACTTATTGATGTTTCAATCTTAATAGATATATAGGTATGAATACCTTGAAAGGTTTCCTCATTGGTCTTTATCCAATATTTGAGAGTAATTTGTGTCAAAAAGATGGAATTCAGAGTTATTGTTTTGAGGGGAAAAAAAAGAAACAACTGTTCCCATATGTGATATTTAAGCATTTGATTATTAAGTTAATGTAGTATTTTAAATCTTGTCAAGGACCGAAAGGAAATGAAAAGAAATATTAAAAACTCTCTTTTCTCCTCTTTTTTGGCTTAAATCTCACTGACTTGATTCTCGGCAAAACCATTGGATGGCTTCTTGACAGAGGGTGATGCGATGAATGATGTGACGCATAGCTCTTTAGGTGTAGTTGGTGTTCCCGAGTTTAACTCCTCTGATATGGTAGTCAGCTCACAGTGCATGAACTTAGGGGTAGTTGAGGGTCCAGCAGCCAGTTTTTCCAAAGTCATGCTCGGTGGGGCGTTGCTCGAATTGATATCATCAGTGAAAGAAGCAGTAGTAGTCACCGGGGGTCGCTGGGGTCGCTCAGCTGCAGCTTCCGGATCACGTGGCTGAAACAATAAAATTATCAATAAGAGATTAATGTATGATTTTATTGATGTGAATAAGATGTAAAGAATTATGCGATTAATTTAAATAAACAATTAGATTTATTAGAACGAATCAACTCACAATAGCACTAGACTAAGAACTTACATATAACTGTTTGTACTCAGCTTTTATACACATATAGAATGTGTTAAAATAATCCAATATGGATATTTAAGAAAGAACTAGAGCCTTCCAGATTTTATATAAATAACAGATAACAATTTAAATCTAAAAAAATTCAGTCCAGAAATAAAACATAGTGGCTGGAATACGAATCACGGACCAACCAATTTTACACAAGCCATGGTATTGCTAATTATTCTGGGTTCTGTAGCAATATAATATTAATTGACATGCAAGGAATTGCTCCGCTTTGTGCAGTATTTTTAAAGTAAAACAACTTCATAAAACATCATTATAAGCAAAACCGAATGAATTTTTTTTATTGAGTTTCAAATTGGAATATGAATTGAATAAGACTGTTTTTAAACTCCACCGATATTTAATTTTCACCATTTGGTATATAAAAACATCAAATTTTGCTCTTGAAATTTTAAAAGGTTTTTAATGAATATTTTGAAATAGTTAAGTAATTAAGAATTTCACAATCATCTCCCTGCTATGTTCTCGAATGTTCTCTCATAAATTGACACTAATGCTGTCATCAAACATCTGCTTTATATGCTGATAAAAGCGCAAACTTCGTTCAGACTTGAGCGATTGACTTGAGATAACTTCCTAGTAAAAGTAGAATACTATATTAAATACAATAAAAGCGTTATTAAAAGTAAAGCATTAAATAAAAGAAAAAAAATTAAAAAATTAGTGGCAGAATAATTCAAAGTCGTAGTTTCTACTTAGTAAAGATGTACTATATGTTTCATTTATTCAGAATCTTCTCTACTCAATAAAATAATAACTTTTGAAGCAAAAATTTCCTAAAATTAAAATTGATATAGTTGAGAAAAAATTCAGAGTTTTAAGATATTGTAAAAATAATTTTCATGAAATTATTTAAGCTATAGGAGTTAAAATTCATAAATGAAAAATAAGTTGTAAAAGAGTGACAAAATTATCTCTTTTAGTAAGGTTTGCTTGTATCTTTTAGTAGGTTTAGCTTGTGCTTAAATTTAATTTAGTTTTTGCATCTTGCTCTGAGAGTATTTCTTTCTGTACGTATTGCTGAATACAGGCAATCAAATTAATTCATGTTATTAAGTACAATAATTAGTGTAATTCATCAAAATAATTAGTGATTTTTTGTCATATTTTTAGTAATATAATTCTGGATTTTACATTGAAGTAATTCATTTTGTTTTCTTATTAATACTAATATTCTTTATTCATATGATATCGTTTTCTTTCTATATTAAAATCTTTCGTCTTATATTAAACCATTCCTTCCAAATTAAAATCATTGGTATAATAAGTTTACATAAATTTCCTTTCTTAAATTCTTTTTAGTTCTATCTGTCTTAAGCTCCATTTTATTTTCACAAATTAGATAATGAATTTTCACCGAGTTATATTAGAAATGCATTAACCTGACATTCTAATATATAATATGACATCATGTTATTGTTTTCTCTTCGAGTTTTCTTTCTTTTTTAATAGCTTAGAATCGATGATAGAAAATTTTATACGATAATCACTTCAAAATCAGCAGTCCTTTTCATTTTTACAGAGCTGAAATCGAACTATAATGTATTTTCCTTTCTCAAAAAGGTTGAGCAAAACATTGAGAAAGATATTAGAAGACAAGTGCATGCTTATATTTGTGTGCAATATATCGGTTTTATTTACATACTTAGAAAAAAAGTGTGATTACTTTGTCATGTGATTGTTCCCATTCATTTCGAACATCATAGTAAGCAATCATAATAAGCTCTATCCCCCAGAATCTATATAATGATTATAGCAGTTCTGACATACAAAATCTATAATTGACGGACATAGTTCTGACATAAAAATCTATAATATCCTATCACAACGAAATAGTTTATGATACATATTTTGACAGTCAATATGAAAATAGTGTAGTGGAGATAGTCATTTTTTTTTGTAATTTTGCGATTTCAGTATTCTAATCAGTAAGAGCCAAAGTAACTATTTTTCATAGGAAAATCTTTGATAGAAGCCTATTTTGATAATTAATCTCTTGTAAATAAAATCATTACACTAATAATGTAAAAATGTTCTATTAAAAATATAAGAAGCTATTTACAGGCAATGAAAGAGGGCTCGAAGATTTTTTAAAAAATTAAACTAAAAATAAACTAGCAAAATACCGCGCTTAGATTTATGAAAGTAAATTTTGAGCTACATTTATAAAAAAAATTATAAAAAATTTATTGCTTACCTGGATAATATTATCTTCAATAGCTCCCATCTTGTAATCCTGATATTGAGACAAGACGCAAAGCAGAGCATAGACCTGCAGGATGATATACGTTTAATATAATTCTGACATCGTATTATAATATATTTCCTTAATTATTTTATTTTGCTCTAGAAATATAAATAATACTTGATACTAATAGAAAATTGAAGCTTGCTTATTTAATCGGTCTTGTTGATACATTTATTACAATTACTTTTCTTTCCAAATCCTGACTTCACTTACAAAAGTATTTTCAATCGCAATAAATCAGTGATTTTACATACTGTTGATAAAAATTTTCTCAATCATCAAAACACCTATATTCATTAAAATTTCTTGATATAAAATTTTTTCGTTGAATTTTTTGATGTCCTTGTCAGTCACTATTATTTTAAAGGTCACCTCAAATGAACTACAAAATTGAGTATTATTCTAACTGCTTGGAGATTATATAACTTTAAGATTCTTTACTTCACTAATATCTTTCTGTGTAACAGATTCAAACTCAACTTATTCCATTTGGTTAAAGTTTAAGCAAAGCAAATAAAAACAAATATATTAATCAAGTAATATAATATATTACCTATTTTGTTTAAACATTGTTTTATTTGCTCACTAGTCTCAGAGAAAGTAAAATTTTCTTTTCTGAATTAAAAAAAAAGTTCGAGGCAATCATTTTAAGGATATTATCTTAAAAGAACGATCCAATTAAACTTAGCTCTGAGTAAAATTGCCTTTGATTACATTTTGTAGAAATACTGGAATTTTTTTTCTTTCATTAAAGATTGCAAAACAACACAAATTCGACCTTATCTTTGTGAAAAAAATAATTTCACGTAATAATGTAGTTAGAAAGGTGAATTCAAGTTGTAATTTCATTAACCTCGAGATACAAGTGAATGGCTAAACTCTTTCTAAATATTTTGTTTTTTGAGATTAGGCATAAAAAAAACTGCAAATTATTAAGTAATGAATATTAAATGTCTCTCTATATTTTTCTTAGTTGTTTAACTACATATACTTTAGTTTTAATTTTGAATATATTTGTTAAATATAAATATAAAATAAAAAATTACCATAGTATATACACATATATATATTTTTTATACATGGATGTAACTAAGATTTATAAGAATAATTTATCATATTTTCAACAATAATTTTTATGAAAACTAAAGAGCTCATTATGAATATTTAACATGCACCTGAACAAAGCAAAATATGATTTAAATTTTTAACAATTTCATCAATATTTTACAATGCTTTGTAAACCCAGTAGGGTGAAATTTTGTGTCATAATATTTTGACGCTGTATAATATTTGAAATATTGTAGTTGAACTTATATCATAGGAAAAATGTGTTCAGTTCAGTAGAGAAATCGTATACCTAGGTGTTTCTCAAAACGTAAAAATCCAAATCCATCGATGAATTTTATTATTGCTCTTTTCAAAATCATTGATCGTCAAAGATATCCTTTCCAATATAAAGGTCTGGAAATACCTTTCCTGAATATCCATATGCACCATATGCGTTGCATAAGCTCAAACTGAAGATAGAATCGCTTAAGCTACCGTACTGAATTTTGATAGATAGCTCAAATCTCATGCTTGTCAAGTGCATAGCTATGTGTTAAAGTGCGAGCGATTTCGTACATAACAGCACCCACTCCGACGATAAAGAAAATTCAGACAAGATTTATGACGTATAAAGCAGATATATTCTGAAATGCTAGCAGTTCAATAATCTGGTGAAATATTAAGATATGGTTACATAAAACTGCATCAACTGATACGGATTTTTATTTCAGGCAAGCCAGTATATTAGATAAATGCGCCCAAATTGAGTGTTTCTTTTTAATGTTACTGAATTCTAGAAGAAAATCGGTAATTTTTAAAGTAAGATTTATATTTTTGATTATTATGCTCAAATACTCTTTCCAGAAATGAAAAATAATGGACGATATTGATCTAAATTTCCAAATTTGTTTATAAATTTTATTATTTGATTTATTGATCATGGGTATTTTTGATAATGTGATTGAAAATTATTTATTTTACAAAATCATTTTTTTTTAATTTCATAAAGACTTCTCAAATGATATGCACGTGATTTTCATTCTTCTGAAGAATGATGTGCATATATATTTGAAATTTATTTACAAATATATATAAAGATTTTTTTATACATTAGTGTGTTTTTAATTATTGTCAATTCAAAGAGCTATAAAGCGGATGTGAAAGTTAGTCTCTATTTTCTTTTTCCATAATGCGAATAGTGAAGTAAATTCTGTAGTCATTTCGATTGTAGTGAATAGTAGTAAAATTATAGTGTAGAAATGATTATTTCAACAGTGAATCCCAGTCTTTTTTTAAAGACTTTTCTATACAATATAATTCACAGATCCTTTGATGCAAAGTTTGCCATTAATCCTAAAACAAGTTTTATTTTTTTTTTATCTTTGGAGGTTTTCAGATAATAAGTAAAAATGTTATGAATGCATTAAAAATACACGCAGGTTTGGCACAGACATATTTAAAAAAAGAAAATTCTAAACACAGAAATAAATTTGAAAATAAAACTCCCATCGGGTATTTGAGGTCTGTAGTTTTTAGCATTTTATCATAAACCTTTTTGTCTTCATTGACATAGCAAAAATACATGAGTCATATTTTGTTAGTTAATATATTTGCATTAATTAAAGTATGCAATACGTTTATCTTAACCTAGTGCATCAATGAAATCTCAAACCACATCATGATAACGTTTTAACTTTTGTAATATAGTCATAAAAAATTATCCTTCGGAGGTTCATAAAACGCTTCGGTAAAGATCGGATTTATTACAATATATGAATTTATTACTAGAAATGCGCCTTCATAAAGCAAATAAAAACACTCAAGTGGGTGAACCAAAATTCATAGACAACGTTTTAAATTTTGACAATTCACAATACAGTGATTTATTTTTTTTTACTGTACAGTAAGTAATGAATGCAAATCTCCGTCTACTTAGCATCAGACATAGACATGAAAGTAAAGGTAACTAGTTTTCTAGCAGCACCATTTACACGTATACTTGTGTTCTTGGTCAAAAAATATTTTTAATAATGCAAGACAGTGCCAATGGAGTGATTCTGGGTAATTTCAAATAAGTTGAGGGTTTCTCCCAAATATATAGCATCACTGATTATTCAAACGGCAGTGTTCTAAGCAGAAAACATCCAAAAATGTGCACAAAACAGTTGTGCATTCTTGAGATTTGAACTCGTGTAAATTGAGTACGTAGCAGCGTAACATAACCCCTAGACAAAAGTGTACACTCCGACCTCAAAGTGCTTATTTAGTTTATGAACTTACTGCTACATTATTCCCCTTCCAGCCAATTAGAAGTGATACGAATGATGTTATCGCAAAAAGTGTTTTTGGTGGGCGAAGGACGTTTTTATCGCGCTTAGTGTTATGGCGGGCGATGAACGTTTTTATTGTGTTAAGCGTTATGACGGGCGATGCACGTTTTTGTCGCGCCAAGCATTATGGTAACTTTTTCTACCGGTAGAGGGTACCACGAAGGTTGTCTTTGTTAATTTAGAAAGAGGGTCACCAATGGACTTTGAGATTCGATCTCAGAGCGTTGGGATTCATAGCCGAGTGACATAAACCCTAGACCAAAAGTGTACACTCCGGTCTGGTAGGTCTAATCTGGCTTATGAATTTGCCGCCACACAATCATTGACGTTTCAAAGTTTATATTACAGCTGATGGATATTATTTAAAGTAATATTTTCAATCCTTGTTGTGAAGATATGGTTGTGAACTTTGCCACAAGAGATTAATTCGTTTTATTTTAAGCCCGTTTTTTGAGCTTATGTTTCCATAGTCTCTCCAAGAATTAGAGCCACAAGTGTATTTAATAAATTTATTTAAAATCTGATTAATCAATAAAATTAAGAAAGGGGATATGATTATGAGGTACAGTTTCATCTGATGAAACTGCATGTTGAATATTTATGTCTAGAAATTAATACTGTTTTTGGAGAAAAATATTTATAATCTGCTTTATATTTCAGTCCAAATATATTTTTCGTAATATAAATCATACGTTTTAAAGTAAAATCTTATAAACTGCGGTTTTCTTTAAAAATAATCTTGGAATTACTTATAGCAAATAAAAGCTGATCGCTTGATAGATTTATTTCCAATGTATTATTTTTGATAAATAAAAATGATGTATTAAACTGACTTTTTTTGGTAGTAACTGAAAGTTGCCAGATTTTATCTTCGAACTATCCCAAAAAAAAAAGAAATAAAGGTATCAACTCTTGTGAAATTTCTTGAAACATTTACTAACATGCTGTTCTAAGAAATGAGAAGTCAATAAAAAATCTTTCACCTACTCAGAAATAGGATTATAAAAATTGTTATCAGAAAAATAAACAGAGATATTTCTTTGAAAGAGTTTTTTTAGGATTATTTCTACAACTTTAACTACTTATTATTGTTTTTGTAAATTTAGTAATGCTTTAACCTTTTAACAAGTTTTTAAGTAATAAAAAATGAGCAAAAGCAATACTTTCAAAAGAATTGATTGAATTTATTTTTTTTCATTCTGAGTAAATATTTATCAAATCCTTAAGGATTAAGTATTTGAGTGAAATTTAAGCTTAATGGCTTTGTAAATCCTTTCCTTTTAGAAATTCTTAGAAGTAACTGAAGATTTTAAACCTTTGGCTTAGAAACATATATTTCTGTAAAATGTTTATAAAATATAGATATTTAAACAAAGCTTAGCACCAATTCTACTATGTAATTCGGACTATTCAATTTAAGTATTAAAGTGACTGAAAATAACAGGAAAATTCTGATTAAGCATTTGTAATGTCCTTATTCTACAAACATATTTGTTAATGCACAAGTAATTTATTAACTGTTATACACTGAAGTGACAAAAGTCATGGGATAGCAATATGCAAATATACAGATGGCAGTAGTATCGCAGCGAAAGAGTATAAATGCGCAGTTCGTTTTCCAGAGCTTTCATTTGTGTTCAAGTTATTCATGTGAACAGGTTTTTCGTGATTTATGGCGGCACGACGAGAATTAACAGGCTTTGAACGTGGAATGTTAGTTGGAGCTAGACGCATGGGTCATTCCATTGCGGATATCGTTAGTGAATTCAACATTCCGAGATCCACAGTATCAAGAGTGTGCCGAGAGTATGAAATTTCAGGCATCAGATCCCATCATAGACAGCGCAGTGGGCGACCACCTGCACTTAACGACCGAGACCGCCGACGTCTGTGTAGAATGGTCAATGTTAATAGACGCGCAACACTTCGTCAAATAACTACAGGAATCAATGTGGGACGTACGAGGGACGTGTCCGATAGGACTGTGCGGCGAAATTGGTCTTCCTTGGGCTATTACAGCAGAAAGCCGACTCGAGTGCCTTTACTGACAGCACGACATCGCCTGCAGCGACTCTCCTGGACTCGTGAGCATATCGACTGGTCCCTAGACCAGTGGAAAACAGTGGCGTGGTCATATGAGTCACGATTTCAGTTGTTACGAGCTGATGGTAGATTTCGAGTGTGGCGCAGACCCCACGAAGCCATGGACCCAAACTGTCAGCAAGGCACTGTTCAAGCTGGTGGTGGCTGCATAATAGTGTGGGCTGTTTTTACATGGCATGGACTCGGTCCTCTGGTGCAACTGAATCGATCATTGACTGAAAATGATTATGTTCAGCTACTTGCAGCCATTCATGGACTTCACGTACCCACACAACGATGGGATTTTTATGGATGACAATGCGCCATGTCACCGGGACAGAACTTTTCGCGATTGGTTTGAAGAACATTCCGGACAATTCCAGCGCATGATCTGGCCACATAGATAGCCCGATATGAATCCCATCAAGCATTTATGGGACATCATCGAAAGGTCCATTCGTGCCCAAACTCCTGCACCATCCACACTTTCACAATTATGGACGTCTATACAGACAGCATGGCTCAATATTCCTGCAGAGGACTTCCAACGACTTGTGGACTCTATGACACGTCGATTTGTTGCATTTCGCCAGGCAAAAGGAGGACCGACACGATATTAACAGTCATACCATGACTTTTGTCACTTCAGTGTATATTCTGTCTGTAGTCATATTAGTGCTGACTCTAAAATGTAATTTGACAACCTGAGTTTTCTGTTCCCGATTTCTGGTTTTCATAATTATTCATTACGGTACATACTGCATACTAGACATCGTTTGCATATAACAGGGATAAAATTGTTTATAGTAAGGTTCTTAATGCTTCATATTAATTATTAAGTGTTTACGGTTCATTTTATCTTACTACAAGAGAAATATGCGTATTTAGATAGATTGACTTAAACAGAAAACGAAATTTCATTGACTTCCCTTGAAATTTACCGGCAGGTAGCATTTCTGAAATTTTTCATCGAATTCTCTGATACGCTCTAGGACCTCTAAAACTTACACACTTTTTAAATCGTTTGATATTGCGACTTTTACTACAAAATATTGCTGAATATTTATCTAGACTTATCATTTACGTACTGATTATAAATATATATATAAACTATCCTGTTGTACTAGACAGTAACTGATATATCGTGCACAGGAAAGGAAGAAAATTTTAGTTCAAGATATTTTGTGGTATGCACTTAAGAATCATATGAAAAACAAATGTTAAACTCTAAGAGTTAAGGTTATAAGGACAAAATTTTAATATTTTCTAATAACAACACCAACTTTTTTTTATTGAAATGGGTCATCTACAGCAAAAAATAAATAAATAAATAGCACTTGGAAGGTGTCTGTAGCATGTAAACCACCAGCTAAAGAGAGTCTAGGAAGAAAAGAGAAAACAACTGTGATGTGTCTAACAGAAACGTGTAGTTTATCAAATTACTCTCGGCATAGTACGTACTTTGGTTCTAATCACTATCTGTCGCATGCAAAGTGTCATTGCAATTGAAGTAGATCAAGTAGGAAATTTGTGAAATACAATAAAATGTTTTGCTTCCTGTTGCTTCTCTGCCATTTTTGATTGTTTTCTTTTTTTTTTTTTTTTTCATCGTCTGTTTGCCGCTTGTGATTTTTGTGCTGCAGGTACCGTTACAACGCTATTTATTGTTTTGTGCTATGACAAACACTTGAAAAGAAAAAAGGGGTGTTATTTGAAATTTTATTACAGTAACTGTAAGTTTAGTTTAATAATTTTTTTCATTTGACACTTGAGCTCATACCAAAAATAACTTGAACCAAAATTTTAATCCCCTCCTGTGAATGGCATGATAGTCACTGTCTCGTGTATCGGGATAGTTTTTTACAATCATCTGGTATTTATCTAACACTACATTTTTCCTTTCAATGAAGCATGAATGTCTTTGATAAATATCTGTTTCAAAGTGATAAAGAGTTTAAAATTTTCATGCATTGATTTAAAAATTTAAAATACTTCTATATCAAGAAAGATAAAGAGGAAGAAAAATAAATTTCTTGCTGCCAGTTTATTTTGATCAACGTGAAAAGCTTTTTTATTATATATTTCGTTAAGGTAATTTTCAAATTTTCTAATATTTTATTTGTACATCCTATTGTTATTATACTCCGTTTCAAAAGAAAAATAATGTTATTGCTCTATACAGTGTTGTATGTAGATGTGGTAGTAAAAAAAATTAAATTTACAGCAAAAACAACATCAGTATATATTTATATGGAAGCTGAAATGATTTGAATAATCTGGTTAAATGTGAACAATTTCAATTAGTCTCATTTGAGGAGCTGTGATGACACAGAAGAGGAATGTCGTAAAATGTCAGATGAGTATCTCAAGGCTATTGAATATTCATCATGTGCAGAGAACCACATGACATTGTTTTTAAAAAAAACTCGCTTGCCCATTTGATGTTGCAGCGTTGTTACTTGTATAAAAGGATGTGCGCACAATAGTAAGTCTCTGTAATTTAATCAAGACCTTGATAAATGGTACTGGAATTCAGGTTTTACTTTAATTAAACATTTATATTCAATTAGAAATTTCCTTTTTTGTGTTGAAAGATTCCATAAATCCCCTTTTAATTTGCATAAAAATAAAGGGAAAATTCATTTTCTATTGAATTTAAGCTGAATGCTCAGTGAATGACTGATTAATTAATTAACATTGGCTTGTGACGTTAACATTAACTTGTGAAACTGTATAACTAAATTGTAAACTATTGATTAATTTTTATTTTATTAATCATATTATTATAATAAGTCTTTCAAACTTTAAAGAAATCTCATAATTATTCTCTATAAGGGGTTATAAAACGACAAAAAGATTAGATATCAAATCCTTTCTAAGAAATTAATTTAATATTAAAAGTCTTTTTGAAGCGGCAGAAATACCTCATCAGAAATCTAAATCTTACAATACATTAAAGGAAATTTCAGTTTGTATTTGGCTCCTTAAGAACGTTTTTGGATCCACGAAATTTAATCGTTAAAAATATCTAGATTTAGATTACATATTTAGTAGTAGAATAGTAAAATCTTTTTTTGTTTAAAATATTAATATACCATGAATATTTAACTATACATGACTAAAAAGACTATTTACAAACTCGAATTTTGTAATTATTTTACAATTACATTTATATGACCAAACAATATAAAATGTAATTATTTGCTGCATTAAAACTACTTTTTCAATTAATAGCATATGTCTAATTATAAAGGATTACCAGTTAACTATTAGACTATGATAAGATTGGAGATTCTACATATGGTTAGCTCAGTCAGCTTTCATCAGATTCTTATAAAACTATCTGGAATATTCTTTATAGTTTAGAACAACATTTATTTGAATTATAAAAACATACACATTAAAAAGTATTTCATTTTGAATAATTCTCGACGTGATAGAGGAGATTTATCGTCTTCGGTCCATCATCTAGATAATAACGTAATCTCACATCTATCATACATTTAAACATTATTATTATATTACATTATACTGAAGTATTGTAAATGAGGTTTATGAAATAAATTTTAAGCAAAAAACGAATAATACAAAAGTTGCTCATGAAATAAGCAAATATGATATCATATCTACGATAAGGAACTTGTTTACTGCAATTCACTTTACTAATTTCTTAAAAATTGTTTAACGATAAAAAAAAAAAGCCGTTTCTTTCCTTCCAAAAGTGGTTACGATTGGACCAAATTTTTTAAAATTTTAATAGGACTGATGATTTCAATACTTCTCTTATCTTAAATTTAAAAAAATAGCTTAGAAATTATCTATAACTACCACAATTGTAATTACTTTATGAATCGTAAATGGAATAAGTCAAAACAAAAACACATTTTAACTCAAGAAAATAGACAGAAAAGGTCAAGATTATACTGGCAGTGTTTTTTTTCACCCATGAAACGTTTTATCATTAACTATTTTTTGTAAAAAATACATTAAAAAACTCAAAAAATGGCTAATTACTAAGTAAATAAAACTAACTCCATTAACTGTGACTCTTTGCAGTAAAAAACCGAATTAATTTAAACGTTCATTCCGTAAAAAAAAATAACCAGATTAGGACTAACAAGTAGTAGAGGAATCCAGAAAGCTAAGAAATGCAACTCAAATCGTAATTATTTTATTGAAAATTTCAATAATCACTAATTAATTGATTTTCTAATAATTTGAGAGTTATTAGCTAAAGTTAAATGATTCATTCCAAAATATCATATTCCTGTTTCCTGAATAAAATTTAGAAGCCTTTATGAATATAAGCTATGAAATCAAATATATTTAAAACTTTTATTCATAGTTTTTTTTCATAGGAAGGTGTAGAATTTTTAAAATTTTAATTATAAATCTAAATTTAGGTCATTCACAATTTTTTTTTCATTAATTTTAACTTTTTTTCCTCCGTTGTCAAAGCTTTAACAATGTATTTTAAACAAAGTTTAAATACTTATATATTTGAACTCTTTTCTGAAATAATTATCTCTGAAATCTCTACTCCTTCAAAATGATGCTATATTTGAACAAAAATATTTTGTGTTATTTAATTTCCAGAGTTTTGAAAAAAAAATTCCATCATGTCCAAGCAAAGATTTTTTCCCTAAATTTATAATTTACTTGGCAACATTATAATATTAATCCAAAATATTAAGCTCCTAATTTGTTTAAATCTGTTTGATAGCTAAATTATCATCGGATATACAACACATAACGACAAAGGCTGAAAAAATATAAAAACGTGCATATATATATATATATATATATATATATATATATATGTATATGTATATGTATATAGTACAATATTGTATGACAGTAATCAATATTCGCATTGATCAATATTTGAGGAATATTGTTTAATATCGCACAATATTGAGTAATTAGCACAATCTGTTACTCAATATTGTACAATATTGAGTAACAGGATGTGCTACCTGGGATATACGGAAATATAAATAAGGATTCCCCTCCTTCGAATATAAGACATTCTAAAAGAAATAATTTATTCTTCGATGCTCTGGTTTCATTGCTTCGGATAAAATGATAAACATATGCTGCCGCGCAATTTTATATATGTTCTAATCTTTATGTCTAATTATCTTTAATTATAAAACGATCAAAAGTTCATAAAAAATATATTTGAAATTTCGTTCTTTGAAAAAATAAAAGATAATCAAAATGAAGTCAAATACTAAACATCCAAATGTACCTACATACACGACAGAAGAAAAGACTTGCATTTTATGTCGGTATAGCATACTGAATTCTCAGTATGTTCAGCTCTTGTTCAGTGTTCAGAAACCAGCTATTGAACTGGCTTCCTCTCTAAAGACACTGAGTCATGTTTATCTTCAGCTTTCAGCTACAGTCAAAGCCATCTACGTTTTAGCTATGAAAGCTGATTGGAGATCTGAGTGGAATGTAGCTGGTTTTAGGAAATATTATATTGTTTTGATGTTAGTCATGGTGGAGAGATTAATGTTTATCTGATAGGAGAATGAAGCAATTGTTTACCATTACTTTCAAAATGTTCCGGAATTTTTCGAACATAGCATTATAATTATTCATTAGAAAGACATGCGATATTTTTTGATTGATTCCATTCATAATTTGATGCTACCAGGATTTCTCAGAACAGTTCCATAGTTATTTACATATACATACGCATCCATATATCGTTTTACTTTGTAAAATCTCCTTTATAACAGCTCTCGTAAATGATGAACAATACTTATTTCGATACTGAATATAATTTAATTTTGTGTAACTGAAAAATAATTCTTTAAAAAAATTGAGTACCATTTTTACGCTACAAATTAGAAGCTTACATGTCATAAACAAAAAATATTTCTCTGAGAAATATTGTTATCTATTATTAAAAAATAAGACTTCTGCTTTTCTAAACATTGTAAAACATTTATATCCCTGAATTTTAGGTCCTTGATTTCCGAATAATTTTTTTTTTGTCATTGCCATTCAAATTATATTTTGAACTTTCATTTAGTCGACGAATAGATAAATCATTTACCGAAATAATGAATAACCATAATTTATTAATAATCTTACATATTTTCATAAATACAACTGAAAAATGCTTACATTGATAGCACATATCAGAACATCAGTCACAAAAAGGACAGCCAGAAAGGGTTCATCAATCTGAAAATAAAGTTATTTAAAATTATTTATGTATAATATACAATTTTTTCAAATACATTTGAATGAAATCAATTTTTAAATATTTTAGTCAATGGTGCAATGGGTTATGCTCAGTGTTCTTGATTCTTCCGCTGCAAGGAACAGTTGAACAGGTACCTGTAGTAGTAGCAGTACGTATTTTTAATAAGAAATGTGCCTATAAAAATCGACTTCATATCATTGAAATAATAACTAAACTAATAACTACTATAAACTTAAATCTGATTCATGTTATTTACAAATTATTGTATCAATTAAATTGATTGAATATCAAATGACTGAAATGGCAACTACACTACATAACAGAAATGTAACCTTAAACTCTAGGATTTAGCTTGTAATAATTTTTAAAGAAAGTTTTATAGGATAACTGAATATCTTTAAGGTTGCTGGAGTGTATCCAAGCGCAAATTCAGTTAGAGCATTTTCTGACCGGTAAAGATAGAATAAATGAATCTAAGCAGCATTTACTGCCAAATGCAAAAATTGCCAGAAAAAATTTAAATGGTTAAAAAAAAGGAAAATTGTTCAAAGATGAGAAGGAAGAAAGTGTATTCTATAAATGTGGCGAATTTTAAGTATTTATGCCCATAATTTATTATTAAAACAAGTTACTGTATACTTTAAAGGCATTTTTCTGAAAACTGATTTTTACTCATTTGCTGCTCACTTCAAATAAAATAACTCAAGATATAATTATCACATTACTATGAAATTTGATGGAATTTATACTTGTTTCTAGGGACTGAACTGAAAAAAATTAGATCGAGCGAATAGTTTTTAATGTATAATCTATTGTTTGAATAATAATGTCATAAATTTACTAAAAATTTCATTATAAATATTCATGTGGTTGTAAAATTTTTATTTATTATTAAAAACATATGATTGTTGTTCATTACCTAGGGAAAACTATGCAGTTTATTTCAGTATAAGTTTTGTTAGAATGAGAATAGTTTTTGGTATTGCCAATTTGAAGTTTTATAAAAATTCATTTAAATTTATGCTAATAAATATCGATTTCAAAAAGTTTTTAATTTTATTTCAATTATTGACATCCTATTCCTAATTTTTAAAAGCCTTAAACATAGAAATATGGTTAAAGTATGTCTGCACAATGCTTTCTAAAAACGTACTCCCGACGTGATCGGATACCTTAAGAGGTTTTCATTAGTTAGATCTTAATCTTTTTTACTAAATTTATAATTGGCCTGTATTGCCGATTCTGAAGTAATTTGAATACGATTCTTTAACACATAAATATAACGTTTTTAAAAAGCTTAATTCTTAATAATATTAAAAGAATACCTAAGGACATAAATCCTTATAAAATTAAAGGCTACTTTTTTTTTATGTCACATTCTTGACAACAGTTTAAATTACAAATTTTCGAATCAAATATTTCATAATAAAGGTTAATTTTTCTTAAAACCCAATTTTCTTCGGAACAAGTAGTCTTCAAATAGATTCTAAGCGCAATGAATGAAATATATTTTAATGACAAATAAAAGCCAGTTAATTTAAAGATTATAGTTATAGATCATAGGCTTATGTTTTCCAAGCATTTTTCATGTTTTTATTTG
Source organism: Argiope trifasciata (assembly GCA_026543055.1). Classification (NCBI taxonomy): domain Eukaryota; kingdom Metazoa; phylum Arthropoda; class Arachnida; order Araneae; family Araneidae; genus Argiope; species Argiope trifasciata. The sequence continues at coordinate 668,410 of JAPMOQ010061498.1, read as the reverse complement.
AATATGAAAAGAAAAAATTTAGAAGATTTCAGATATGTGTCAAAAATGCTAATTTTAGCTTAAAGTTAAATCATCTAAGACTTTTACTTTAGTTTGGCATTGTAATCCGAATATAAGTGCGCTTTTTGTAAAATAAAATGGCTATTGTAAAAATTAGAATCTTTATCTTTAGTAAATTTTGTATTGTTACAAAATGTAACTCTGATTTTAAAAAATATGCTGAGTCTATTTCTTTGTACACACTTTTATCAGTGTATTAAAAAGTGTTGTACTTTATTTTAATTATTTCTTATTACTTGTATTTAGTTTGAAATGTATTCTTATAAACGTCATGGAGATTTTAAATAGAATTCAGATTTAATTAAATGGATTAATTAATTTGTAATTAAGTTTTATATTATTGGAAATGTTGAATTATCATCAAAAATATCTTTCACCAACATTGAAAACTATTGACACACAAGGAAGCGTGTGAATGATTTCAAATTTCCTTCTACCCTAATATGAAACAAATCCACTTAAATAAAATAATTAAAAATAAACTTAATAACTGAAGCAGTGCTTACTTTGAGTTCTATAGGTTTCTCTAAAAATAGTCACATGTTTTTTATAGAAATGGATAAAAAATGGATTGCCATTCCTAAATTTATACTTCTTTTTTTGCTCAATTCTTCTCTTGAAATTTACAAAAAAAATTTTACAGGTAGGGGAAACGAATCAGAAGTAGAACCAAAGAACTGACGAATTTTTTTTTATTTGGGACAAGTATTTTATGTCTGATTTCTCAGAAGTCACTAAAGAATTCTCCATTTAGTATGCTGTTCTGCCACGGAACAAAATCTCAAGAAATGATAAGCTGTGAAATTACAGATTTATATCCTTGAATAGTATTAAGTGGGGGATTATGAATGAAAAATTGCATCATCTTTATCATGAAAACCCATTGCGATTTGACCCATCCAGTGTAAGTTTTAGGGTCTTAAGTGAATCGATAGAAAAAACAAGTTTCAAGTAGTTGAAAGCCCAAGGGCCAATCCCATCAAGACAAGGGGAACACACAGTTCCCTCAAGAAGTTCGCGAATGGATCAGACCGAGATCTTAAGTGAGCCAACAGGGAAAACGCACACCAATAGAATCACCATGACACATCCCATGCGGGTTCATTGAATAAATATTTACAAGCATTGTTTGAGCAGTGTCAGCCTTTATTTGTAAAGTTATGTTAAACAAATACTCGGTTCACACCACTTGGGAGAAAAGTCTTCCTTGTACAGTTCCTCAATTAATCAGAATGGGAGAAAAATGGAGGTTGAATCCACTGCTCAGGTGAACGAATGCATTAAATAGGGACAAAATGCCACACTCGACCAACAGAAAGTGATGAGTACCTTTCAGCATGTTTATTGGCGACAACAACTGGCGATTAACTGTTAATTAATTTTAGTTATAACTGAAGTTATTGTTATGCATTTGCTATATTCAAAAGTTTTCAATTTTCAGCCGGGTATAAAGAGAAGACCAAAGCAGCTATATGGTATAAAACATAATTTGTTTTTTAATTTAAATTCCACAATTACTAACTTTTAAGGAGGTCATAAATAAATCATCATCATGCAAAAAAGAGCAATCATTATATTAAGCTCCATTTTGAAAGTTAAATAAGATTTTTTATCGACAATAGTTTAATTATGTGAATCTAATACGTAGTAAATAACTTTTGTGACAAAATTCCATATCTACTAGAAAAATAAACCAGTAATAGTGGACTTCCCAAGATTCGGACGTTAAACAATGATAAAAGAGTTAGCCTTATTCTCCAAGATAAATTATGGGTTTTCATAGCAGGGCCATGAATGTGCGAAGGCTCAGAATTTTATTTTAAAAGTTTCTTGCATGAACATTTTGTGATCCTCTATACTCTGAAGAAAAGTGAGGATGCATTTTTGACTACATTCCGACAAAAAACAAATTTGGGACAGATAATTTGGTTGGTTAGTTGGTGATTTGAACTATCTTGTTTGCATATGCTTGAATAGGCAGACTGGCAAGCAGTGAATACATCGTTTCAAAATTTGACACTCATCTGCGTTTAAGACAATAAAACTGCATACAAAATTTATTTTTTTAGATCTTTACGTTTTGTAATTACCATATTCTCTTAGATATATAGATAGAAAAACTTCAAATTTGCAGCAAAGATTATATAACAAATCTCCTCCAGTAGATCAAAATATTTTTTAATTATCGTGTCATATACAGGCAGATATAATTCCAAAAAATTCATTTTACTAATTCATAAAGATCTGAAACATGGATATTCGTCAAAATCTGAAATTCTAAATTTTTATTGATTTCAATAATATTATAATTTGAAAAATACAGTGAAGATTATTGGTCGTCAACTGCAGAAACAATCCTTTATTAATTTCTTTATTTGAATTACATATTAATTTTAACGTGATATTTAGAAGAAAAATTCTATGCAAAAGTGCCTTATATTTGTCAACAAGTAATATCAGTTACATATTCGTAGTATATTATATAGGTTAAAAAAGAATTTTTACTAAAATAACGTACTTTTTCTTTAGTTGCAGAAAAGGAAATTAATACTCTATAAAAATGCTGATTCATATTGAAGATTATAAATTAAATAATTTTACGCTGTTTTTAATATGGAAATCTCATACTCAATTTCGGATTTCTTTTTGGTAAAGCTATGAAATTCTCTTAACATTTCATTACAGAACAAATAATAATAATTCAAGATAGAAATTCATTATTTTTTCAAAAATTTGTGCCAAATACAGAATGCAACTTTTAATTTCGGCTTCTTATATTTCAATTATATATTTTTTGTTTCATTTATATTAATTAAAAGGTTTCTGGCTCTCTTGGGATTATTTGTGTATGATTCTTAATACAGTTTTTAACAACTAAAATATTTAATAATATAACCTGTGTATAAATATAGATTTAACAACTTTGCATGTTTAATAATATAGTCTGTGTATTTATTTGTAGGTGGTTCAAGGTCACATTTTCTACCTCGTTATTGGTTGTTTGGTACCAGTAACCAGGTAGAAAATGTGACCCTGAACCGCCTACAGAAAATACACAGACTATAGAAGCATGCAGTTTTAATCCATTAATGGATACCCACACTAACTAAATTAGCGAAAATATTTTCTTCAGATAAGATAGTCTTCCTGTAGATCATGGTCTTGCGCTATAAGATACAAATATAATCAATGTCAAAATATAACTATTCATCAATTTATACAAAGATAAACCAAAATAACCACTTTCGATATGTATTTTAATTCATATAAATCATTCTGAACTCATGCGGATAGTAACTTTTATATAATAACACTTTATTTACATTCATACTCGTTATTATAAATAAGTTCAATATTACCAAAATGTGAAAAGTGGTAGACATACACAGTTAAAAGATTACTATTGGCGTTAAATTATTTTAAGGTTAAACCCAGCGTTATTGTTAAAATTAAATAGTTAGAAGTAGATGTTGTGGATTTGTCTTGTTTTTCAAAGGAAATCTCTGAAATTTATGTACTTATTTTGAATTATTTTTGGAGGAAATTTTAGGAATTATCTATTCCAAAGGAAGAACATTTAACTATTATATATATATATATATATATATATATATATATATAAAGATGAAATTTCATTAAAAAACTATTTTTGAATTTAATTTAAAAAACGACGTAATTGTATTCAGGGTGGGCTAACGCTGCTACTACTAAGACACAGATGAACTTAACCAAATTAGTAAAAATGTTAAGTTAATATAAGCAAAAAGAATAATAAAAAATGAAATAATGAATGCGGAGCAAAAATTTTTTTAAGGGTCACTCTCAGGATCTGACTTTCATCTTAAAATATTGACCCTTCGTGGCCCGAAAATCTCCTTAAATTGTGGCCTTAGAGATAAACTAGTTTCACATAAATAAGTCAATAAATTATAACTTCGAAATTCAAGTGAAACTAGAATAACACAACACAAATTATAAAATATGACTCGAAATTCAAAAATATCGTTAAAACAAAAGGGAAAGAACATACAAGAAGAATGTAAAACTCCAGATTGCTCTACAAAAAGTCCCAAGCAAAATTACATTGAAGATTTCCGTGTTCACAACTGTACCTGTATCTTTATTCCCATTCTAATATTACTTCATCATTCTAAGTAATGAATAGAGAGTCTCAGCGCCATTAAACGAGTTAGTTAATATGTACTAGAAAGCCTAGTTTTAGTTGATAAAAAAATTAGAAAAGAGATAAACCTCTTTTGTCAAAACTTCCGTATTACAAAAGTTTTTGATGAGATTATTTGTTGCTTCAATATAAGAAATTTTGTTATTATAAATTTTTTAATCATGATAAATCGTGAGAAAATTGAATTTTTGAAAATTTTAGAGTTTAAATTAGAATGGTAATTTCTAATTGTTTTAAAGTTGGATTCGTCCCTTTTTATCACAAATACCTACTAATGTTTAACCATTAAAAATTTTGATTTTTGAATCTAGATAGATAGCATTAAGTTGATTTTCGTTCATTTCAGTCAGAACTAAATTCTTTGGGTAACAATTAATAACAATATTAGTGTAATTGAAGTTTAATAAAAGGAAGTCATCAATATGTCTCCAACAATTAATTAAATTGTGTTATTATTTCGCCCTATAATGTAAAAAAATATAGGCTAAAGCATTTAAAAAAGCTGTTGCCATTGGAATGCCCATTATTTGTTTATAAAAATTAATTTCATTAAAATCGCAATTTTCAGTAATATTAAATTTATATAATGCAATCCAATCATTTTTTTGTAACAATATCATCATTTTAATATTCATCCAATATAAAAATACAAGCATTTATTAATTTTTCATGAAATTTGTGTATAAATTTTCAAAATCTTAAGTATTAAGATTATTAATGCTGTTATATTTTAGAAAATCCAAAACTTCTTTGTCCCTATTAATTATAAAATTATCTTCATCTTTAATTTAATTCAAGTTAATTTTCAAGTATTTAAAGAAATGTTTTCCCGAATAGCACTTCACCTGGCCATGATTTACGATTGTGATGTCCTACCCTAATTGATACTGATTATAGCTGACCAATGAAAGAAGCAGTATTGGTAGGATTTGTTGTGGTAGACTGCTGTCTTTATCACATAATCTATCCATTACACAAACCAATTATCTGAAATGGCAACCTCTTTGAGGCAAATGGTTCCCAGCACAACGTGCTCAATCTCTAAGCTTCCTCCTCTGCTTTCCCTGCACATATCCTGTTTTACGATGAGCAGGCTACCACTTTGAGAAAATCTCCTCAGAATTCTCTGTATTCATCCAAATGTGGAGCCCAAGGAAAAAGACACACTTTCAGACAGTTGGTAAAAGTTTATCAATTTTCGATATCATATCTTTAAGTGTTTTAATATTTTCTGGCACTATTAATATTGTGCTTTAGACATCCCAAATTGATACTGATTGGGTTTTAAAATAGTAATGTTAATTATAATAAAGAGCAAGTGAATGGCTTAAGCGGATTTAAATTTAAGAAAATAAATTAATCTATTAAATATTCATAGCCATTAAGAATTTGAAAATTTTATAGATATATATTTTGTTTATGCGGTTAAGGTTTTTAATTAAATATATGCGTGAATATATTTGCATCATTTTAGCAAAAATTATACGCATTTGATATCGCAATATAAATAAAAGAAAAAAAAATTTCACGAACGTAATAAGTTAAAACGTTTTAAGTTAAAATGCAATAAAATTATCTGTTTTTAAAATCGAATGCTCTTTTTTATATCACACTTTTCATTCTTTTGTGTGTGTGTGTTCCGTTCATTTCCTCGGAATAATAATTTTTTAGTAAAATTTAATTCGTGACTCATTCATTTTATTAATCTACTTAGAATTTTTCTCAGAACGCAATTTATTCATTTATATGAAATATTATTTGAGTTTCTTAAAGGGATTTTTTTTCCAATAAGTAATCCAAATTAATGCTCTGATATTTTACAGACAATATTATTTATCGATAATTCAATAATTTTTAGATGGAATTATTTTTAAAATAGTAACATTTTTTGAGAAAAAAATACGTCATATTTTTCTGTGCAATTCCTTATAAAGTATAATTTTATATACGCAATAAATTTAAAATGTTCGTCATTTCTGAAAACATTTTTTCGGATTTTTTTCTTTGAATATATATTTAAAAACAGTTGTCAATTCATTTACCATTATAAATAAAGATAAAGTTTGAGAACTTTAGTAAACCCTAAAAAATAGATGTAATAAATCTATATCATCTGTACAGCAAATATTTGATATAAAATTTATATACAAGGGGTGATCCCAAAAAAGGTTACAAGCAGCAGTATTTGGAAAGTAGAAATTGAGGATGTAAATATTGCTACCCGAAATGGAGATAGATGGCCGAATTGTCTTAGGCCGGTCATTCGAGCAGATAGTGTTTGTTAGTACTGAGACCTAAACAGTGACAGTAATGACAAGACATCTAGAGAAATAGTTTTGCTCAGAGGTGCGAGCCGTGATGCGATTTTTTGGGCCAAAAATGTGACCCCATCGGACATTCACAGACAAATTGTTGAAGCGTAATGGGACAAAGCAATGATTATACAGTAGGAGATGAAATGGTGTCGTTCTTTTGTAGCGGGCAGAGAACAAGTGAGAAACTACAATATGGAAACGTTTAGGCAGGAGGTTTGGAGCCACCTTCTGCATAAAGCCATAATTTGGCTACCAGTGACTATTTCCTTTTCCCGGCGTTGAAGAAACATTTATACAACACAAGATTTATATCAGATGGTGATGGTCCAAAAGATACCCAGAACTGACTGAATAGCTAGGGACCTCATTATCAAAATACGTTAAACAAATTAATTCAGCTGTGTTATAAAAGTCTCAACAGGTTTGGTGATTATGTAAAGAAGTGACCGCTACATGTATCTCTAAATTACCATTAATATCTTGCATCTATTGGCAATAAAGAATTTTTTCCTTTTCTTTGTAAACCTTTTTTGGATCACCTATTATATAATCCTTTAATAATAATAATAATAAAAATAAACATGGTACACCTTATAATATAAGCAATTTTCAAAATTTCAAAATACAAAACTGTTATCTATATAAATGGTACTAATTATTAAAATTGAAAAGCGATTACCAGAGTTAACCATCAATTAATTAGCATTTCGAAATTTGCCAATTACTAAAATCGAGTTTTTTTTTACTTAATTCATTCTGGGATGTATTTCTTCCTGCCTATTGAATTTCATTCTAAAATTCTTGTGTCATAAAAATTGGACCTTGCAATATAATTAATTATGTCGCTTGAAACTCTACCTAAAACGGCTCAACCCACTAAGAACAATATATTAAGTAATTCTGGGATGATTAAAAGCGAAAAAAAAAACATTCCTTTCTTTTTATATCGTTGAAAAATTACCTAGATAGGGTACAGATTGATTTTTAATATAAGCATTCATTTTCATATATATGTTTTTGTTAAATATTAAGGTATTTCATTACTGTTTAAAACATTTATAATCCAACTTTATTCCTGATCCAACCCTAAAGGTATTTCAATACACCCACATAATTTTATTGTAAATTAAATTCTTTGACTCCATTATTTTTAAATGAAATTTAACCTCATTCGTAAGAAATTAATTTGCGTAATGGATTTTAGACCATGAACATATGAGGTTTATTTAAAGGAGGGGATTCTATTTTCGGATTAACGCAATTATTAACAGAAAAGTCAATCTGATAACTGCATACTATTTTTTAATATAAATATTAAAATTTTGATTTAAAATATATTTTAGCGATAGTTTAATCAGATTAATGGAGTGAATACGTGTTGGATTTTTAATTACAGAAATAAAGATAATTTTGGAAGAGAATTCAATTGACGTCATTCGGTTGAAATAATTGAATATGGGGGTGATATATATGGTGATGGAATAGTTCATAATATATTAACCTTTTTTCTCTATTTCTCTAAAATAAACATTTATTTTTAATTTTATAATATATAAAGTTACTGAAATTTCATGTTTTATATTTCCCTACAATCGAGAATTTTTTAAATTATGTCTACCATGTCTAGAAAAGGGAATACTGGAAAAAGGAATGAGTTAGAACTATGTAATTTCTCTTGTTATCTTAACAAAGCAAATGTTGCATTAAAAAAGTAAGCAAAATCTGAATATGTTAAATCTTTAAGTCTGTATGTTTAACCATGTGCATGTAAAAACAATAGAGAGAGATAAGAGAGGCTACATAGTGAAAATTGTTATGACGTTTAATCATAACATTTAAAGGTCTATGGTCAGAATGGCTGATTACCTATTTTTCTGCAAAATCGAAAGCATGGGACAAACTGTCAGGGCTGGTTGAATTCATTATAACAATCAATTATTTTATAGGAATATATGAAGTGGCGTATTGAGGCACAAACACAAAAAATAACATATGAAAGTTTTTTTAAAAAAATGTTTATTTGCAAGGTCATTGATAAATGATTTTTTACAGTAATGATTACAAAAAATGCTCTATATTGCGGCCACAGGCAGTAATAAATTACGCAGTCACACATGATAGTCAAGTAATGAGTTCCTCCGTGGAGTCAACTGGAGTCTCGTAAATGAGAGTTTTCAAATGTCCCCATATAAAAAAAATAGAGATTCAATTAATCTTGAGATCGCGACGGCCAAAAGTAGCATCCAGCAATTTCCAGCTACTGTTTGAACATTTTTTGTACGGAATCACCGGTAAGTTTCCTACTAATGAACATTTTATGATTCCATTAATATGTTATGTTTTTATGTTTGTGCCTCAACTTGTCACTTCCGGTCACATATTCCTATACAATCATTTTCTGTTATAATAAACTCTACCAGCCTTCAAAGTGCATTGAATTTCAAATGAGATTTGTGATGCCGGAAATTCCCATTTAAACCCAATTACAGCCAAAACCGTAGAAAGAAGCTTGAGAGTGCATGCAATTAGCAGGACTAAATTAGATAGGACTTACGTATATATTATATGTTTTAGAGTGTGCACTTTTGTGTCAAGGTTATAGCATTTTTCTTTATTTAAAAAAATTGATTTAGTCATCGTAATACAATAATATTTTGAGGAGAAAAAAAAAGAACTATATTGGGCAGTATGAATGAAACTGACAGTTGTATAGCTATTTCTAATCATGTTTAATCAAATTAACGTGAATGAATAAAGGGCAGTTTTTGATGGTATAAAATGGCAGATACAATAAGTACAAATGGCTGAATGAGCTTCAGGAGGAATATAAAAATGCAATACATTTGAAGAAAAAGAAGTCTACATTGGCGTCTCAAGATACGAAAAATATCATAAAACTTTAATTCTTAGCGAACATAAAGTTCCCCATATCTGATATATGTTTCCCAATTTTTTAATCTATGAATGTCGGTCATTTCGAAACATGGCCTTGTATTGCTCAAACAGAAAAAGTGATGATAAACTTTATTTACTTCGATCATTATGGTAATTGATTAGTTGATCAATATTTAATAATTAGTGATCAAGGAAAAGGCAAGGTTCGATTTGAAGAATATATAAGAAAATAATTCTAAGCAATATATTGTTCTAAATTTTGTTTAGTTTTATTGACATAAACGTTCCTGTGCGTTACAAATAATGTGTGAAGAAGGGGTCATCTAATTAGATAGATGGTTCTGATTTCAGGCGTGGGTAATGGTGATGAGCGTGTTAACTTCACGTTTTAATCAAGGATACTATTGGGGCTATTTAGGGATGGACTTAGTAATTTTGAAGTGAGTCCAAATGGCAAGGATTGTACTTAAGTTGTCACCCCCTTCCAAACATCCCCACCACATCAATGGAAGTGCATTTAATACAGACGGTTTTAACGTGCACCAGAACCTCTTACATGACGGTTCTTCGGTGGAGTCGGATATCGAACCTAAAATTCAAGGAACCCAAAATTTAACCTTACCACCATATCACCGTGGTCCATAGAATGCTTTCAATAAATATAAATTGAATATCTTTATAATAAGTCAATAGAAATCCTTTCTAAATACAGAGTGAAAATTTGTAACTAACTTTGGCTTTCATTTATAAATAGGGTTTGTGTCTATCAGCATTACTTTATGTCAAACGAGATCTATAATGTTAACACAGTATGACTGATATTTAAATTTCATTTACAAATTCCTAATTATGAATTTCTTGCTCAACTAACCATTAACAATTAAACTTTTACAGCATAATTATGCTTTCTTCTAATAAAAAATTCTGTTTGGTACTCGACAACTTTTCCATCAATATATTAAATACATTGATCAGTTTTTTTGATAATAATCAAACTCCATCTAAAATTAATCTAATCTAATCTGGAAATTATCCAACGGCGATATTAAGAAAGCAGTAAAAATTCTCGATTCACGATCAGTAAATCGATAGAAAAAAAAAAATAGAAATGATTAGACGTACATCAACAAGAAGGTTTTATAGCTCGGAAATAGGAAATTTCCGGCATTTTGTAAATATTTAATTAAGCCGTTATAGATAGTTATATAGATAGATAATCGTTAATTTCTGGGATTTTGCCTTATTGGCATTTCAACTTACATCTTATATTACTTTTTACTCAGCTGCAGTTCACTTCTGATTCACAATCATATATAAAGAATTGCAAAAAATATCAATTTTTATTTATAAATTCATTTCATAAATTGTGTAATAAAATTAAAATTTAATTAGTGTAAAAGATTTGGAAAATATACTATTTTTTCCGAAATATCACCAAAAGTTTATATGACTAACTAGACAATGGAAATAACTTTAGAATAAATGTTAGTACGATTGAAACAATTATTGCCTAGGAATCAAAATTAATAAAGAATCCGGTCTGAGGACTTTCTCAAGGGTCACCCTCAGACAGGGATTCAAACCAGGGATTTTTTCTGTGAAGGGTCTGACTTTCGTAAAGAAATTGACCCCTCGTGACCCGAAAATCCCAGAATATTGAGGTTTTAGAGATAAATTAGTTTCACAAAAGAAAAGACATCAAATTTGAACAAGGGTAAGTCAAAATCACAGCAAACCAGCAAAAACATGAAACCATAAAATCAAATTTGTCAATACAAGAATGTATAGAGACTACTAACTAAATTAAAATCTTACATATCATATATTTTAAAATAGACTTTGTAAAATAAGTCAAACTGAAATCCAATAAAAATCACAGTACACCTGACAATCATAAAATATAAAATCAAATTCAGCAATAATAAGAAGGTAGGAAAAAAAAAACACTCACCAAACTGAAAATGCACCTTCAAATACTAGTTGAGAACGAAAGCGAACATAATAAGAATTGAGAACCTATACCTGTAATTGTACATCCCGATACTAGAATAGTTTTGCCGCGTTAAAAGTTAAAAACGCCTACCTTGTTCGGTTATATACAACGTCATCAAAAAGAACTCTAGGAGCGCCATCTTTTGAGTAAAACTAGTTATTTAGTTAGAATTTATATAATTGTTTTTTAATCAATGATTCGATATTGCAAAAGTTTTTTGGAAATTCATTAGTATTTAATTTTTTAAGTAGATTATTAGTTGCTGTGATGTAAGAAATCTTATTATTACAATTTTTTTTAATTCTGTTAAATTGTGAAAATATTAGGTTTTTGAAAATTTTAGAGTTTAAATTTGAATGGTAATTACTAAGTTTTATTATTTTAAAGTTAAAATCATCCCTTTTATCGTAAATGCCTATTAAAGATTTTTCATTAGATATTTCTATATTTAAATCAAGATAGTTAGTTTTATTTTGATCTTCATTTGTTTTAGTTAAAACTAAATCTTTTGGGTAACAATTAATAAATTCATTAGAATTATCTACGTTTATTAGAAGTAAATCATCTATATATCTCTAGCCTCTAATTGAGTTGAGTTTAATTAGGTTTTGTTCTTAGTGATGTAAAAGATGTTAGCTAACGCACTAGAAAAAGCTGTTCTCATTGGAATTCCCTTTACTTGTTTATAGAAGTTAATACCATAAAAAACGTAATTTTCTTTAATGTTAAATTTACATAATTCTAGCCAATTATTTTTTGTGATAATATCTTTATCTAAATATTCTTCGTATATTAAGATACATACATCCATTAATTTTTCGTGAGGAAGGTTAGTGTATAAATTTTCAAAATCGAAGGTGTTAATTTTTTTAATATTGTTATCCTTTAGAAAGTCTAAAATATCTTTGTCACTATTAATTATAAAATTATCTTCATCTTTAATTTTATTTAAAATAATTTTCAAGTATTTAAAAAAGTGTTTTCTCATGTAGTAATTATAACTACCCGTGCTACAAGTTACGAATCTAAATTTTATTGGGTTTTTATGAAATTTTACAGTTGGGAATAAATCTAATACTATAATACGAGGAATGGTTGCCAAGTCGAAAATTGCCCCAGAATTAATAAACTCCGGTAAACTTGGGGGTATGGGGTTTTTGGCCACGAGAAATCGTTTGGCGCCGGTTTTGAAGCACTACGGTTGAGCAGTTCGGAGTTACAGATAGGATATTTTCAAACTTTATTAGTTCGCCATAATGGCTACTTAAATTTTCAAGCGGTAACGTGCTGCATTCTCAAGCGGTAACGTGTGCATAGCCAATATGGCGAACTAATAAAGTGTTTTATTGTAATTTTAATGTTTACTTTTTCTCTCATTCTAAATTTTGTTCCTCTTTCCATTAAATCTCTTAATAAGTTAGACTCTATGATCTTTAGGTTTCCCGTTATAATATGCCCTTTGTCAGCATTTACATAATCTTTATATATATCTTGGTTACAATTACAGTCTATTTTGCTTATTTTATTTAAATTTTTGCTATAGTAATTATAATTACAAATTCTTTTTCTTAGAGTTGTTGTATAACTAAAAGCTATCGATGGAATTATACTGTCCTTTAAAGGAAAGGAATCCTTGTTATTATGCATAATTTTAGGTAACTTTAGCTTTTCAAAGCTTATATCTAAAAATCTCACCACACAGTATTCATTATTTAAATTAATTTTCTTTATAAATAATAAATCGTTTTTTCCAATTTTAAGTTTGAATTTGATTAAATCAAAAATTATGAATTTAGTAAAAGAATTTTTGAATATTAAATCTTCAAATTTATTATTAATAAACCATTTAAGTTTATTTTTTCTAAATCCAAAAAAAAAATATTTTTTAATTGTAAGTATATTTTCATTATTATGTTCTAAGTTGCAAAAATTTTGAAAATCCTCAAATATGATATTGTAGTTACCACCTCTACCTTTACCTCTCTTAAATCTTTTACTACAGTTTTCTTTATCTAGAAAGTCTTTAAAAATGTTATTGGGTTGTTCGGAAAGTAATTTCGTTTTTTTAGTGAAAATGAAAGATGATTTTCGTATAATGAATAAGCATTTTATTAAATTATGTATTGGCCATTCTGATCCAACACCCTTTGCCATCTTTCTGGTAGTAGCATGATTCCACGCTCATAAAATTTTTGGTCTTTGCTGGCAAAAAACTGATCCAGGTGATTTTTTGCATCTTCATTTTAGGTAAAGGTTTTACCGTCCAAAAAATTTTGCAAGGACCGGAACAAATAATAATACGAAGGCGCCAGATCTGGAGAATATGGTGGATGTGGCAGTGTATCCCATTCAAGCAGTAAAAGCGTTTGGCGAGTGACCAAACTTGTAAGAGGTCTCGCATTATCTTGGTGGAACACTACACCTTTTCTGTTGATTTACTCTGGCCTTTTCTGTTGAAGTTCATCGTTCAGTTTGTCCAGCTGATGACCGTAGACTTCGAATTAATTGTTGTGTTATCCTGTAAAAGCTGTAAAAAAACCGATTCCTTTAAAATCCCACCAAACAGACAGCATCACTTTTTTTTCATGATATTGGCTTTCGAAATGCTTTGAGCCGGTTCATCTTTTCAGCTCCATGATCATTTCGTTTGACATTGTTATATACAACTCATTTTTCGTCCCCAGTAATGATGCGCTTTGAAAATGAATCATTTTTGTGACGTTTGAGGAGCGAATCACAGACATCAACACGACGACACAAATTTCTCTCCGTGAGAACATGGGGAACCCATATATCGAGCTTCGAGGTTAATCCCAGGCCTTTCAGGTGGTCATAAACAGTTGAATTCGATAACTTTAAGATCTCACTGATCTCACATGTTGTTATTCGCCGGTTTGCATCAACTAATGCCTTTATCTTGTCTTTATCAGCTTCAACCGACCTTCCAGAACGTGGTGCATCTTCGAAATCAAAATTGCCGGATCAAAATTTTGCAAACCAGTTCTGACACTGGTGTATTGTCAACACATCTTCTCCATACACTTCGGTTAATTTCTTTCTGGCTTGAACTGCATTTTTACCTTTTCTATAGTAAAAAAGTAAAATATGTCGAAAATGCTGCTTATTGCTCTCCATATTTAAAAGGGCAGCAACCAAAAGCTACTGCGTAAAATCAATTGAACTTTTTCACACACAAGCCTTGCTATATCACTTCTCAAAACATATAATGATTATGCTGCTTAAGTGTGAAGTTGAGCTCAAAAAAATACAATTAAATTCTCTGTCGGAAAAAACGAAATTACTTTCCGAACAACCTACTTAATTTGTCATAAATGCAAATGTTGTCCAAATCCCCGTATCCCTCTCCATTTAATTTGCTGTTGAGACCATAAGGAAACAAAGTTTTTAAGTTACATATATAAATGTTTTCTAAATCTAATCTTTTATTTAAATCAGTTATGTTATCTTCCAAAATGTAGATGTTAATTTTATCGAAATTATGACATTGGAAGTGTAGTAGCTCATAATCATAGGATTCATTTTTGATAAAGTTCTTAATGGCGGACCTGTGTCCATTAATTCTTTTATTTAGTTCTGTACATGTTTGTCCAAAGTAATTTAAATTACATTCTTTACAGTTAAATAAATAAATGAGATTTTTGTTTTTACAGAAAAAGTCTAGATTTGAATTTCCGTTTTTAATCTGTTCTTTCCCAGCTAGTGTACAAGTTTTACATTTTTTACTGTAACAAACTCGATATTTTTTAGTATTTTTTATTTTTTTTAAACAAAACATTTGTGCTAGTAACTTTTTGTCCGTGAATGCTCCCA
This sequence comes from Argiope trifasciata, assembly GCA_026543055.1. Taxonomy (NCBI): domain Eukaryota; kingdom Metazoa; phylum Arthropoda; class Arachnida; order Araneae; family Araneidae; genus Argiope; species Argiope trifasciata. The sequence continues at coordinate 653,133 of JAPMOQ010061498.1, read as the reverse complement.
ACACAAAGTTATCCACAGTGCCCCTTGTTAAAGCGCGCGACGGGCCATGCGCTATGAAAAATTCTTTTATTGACCTTTGCATAGTTTTATTTATTGGTACCTTAAAATAAAGCTATCTCTTTGCCTCAACAAACTAGAATCCTTGAATCAAATCCAAATATAAAGAAATTTTTATGTAAAAAGATGCATATAGTTCCGTGGATAAATTTCTTACATTTCTTTGTTTCTGGATTGATAGACATTGGAAATCCTATTTTTCATACCTTATAACTCTTAAATTTTTCATAAGAAGTCTGCAAAATTTCTTGGCAACTTATTTCATAACAAGCAATCGATTTCGTGAAAACAATTGGTCGGTGCAATGGTAGGGGAAAATTTGAAAGTACTAAATAATTATGTCAATTAACACAGTTAATCAGTTTGTCTATTGACAAATCTATCCCCTTGATAAATTTTTATCAACTCCAGTTATGTGAATGGTCTAAATTAATTAAGCTATTAAATAAGCGTGTTTTTGATAGCTGTATTATATTAATTAACATTATAAATGGCTCATAATTTTTTTCATTTTCGATTTTTAAAATGCTCTATAACTGGTAATAGAACATAGAGAAAATAATCAAATAAAGACTAAAACTTTAAAAAAAAAATTCTACCATATATCAATTTTTGCTGAGTAATTTTCATCATTTTCAAAATTTACTCTGAATCTTTGGTTCATCCATTGTGTTCTGGAATTTTTAAAAGTAGAAAGTCGTAAATCTCTCTATTATTTCAATAGTTCAAATAGAGATTTGTAAACAACGCATTTTGAATCGAAGTTTTGCATAATACATAGAATATGCCTTTTGTAACTATAATATAATTGCTTATCTTGTAATTTAATCTTGTAACATTTTCAAATGCTTTTGTATTTGCTGTTTTATTATTACAATCTCAACATTTACTAATAAAAGAAATGGATTTTAATTTTTAAATTTATTTCATTTTTATTTTTAATTTTCAAATTAAATTCATTTTTAATTTTAATTTTCAAATATATTTCATTTTTAATTTAAATTTTCAAATTTAATTTTTTAAAAATTACATCAGCGTTTGATGAAGAAGTAGATTCAATCCTACTTCATCTTTTTTTATAGTCGAAGACCTACAGTGGTAGTATTTCTAAGTACTATTTCTTTTTCCATTCAAAGAAAAATATTCCTGCTCTAGTAGCAGACAAATACTGTACAGAAAATAAAATAAAACATTGATCAATATTCGCAATATAGTGGAATATTAATTAATATCATGTAATATTGTTATCTGGGTGAATGATTCAAATGATATGGAAAGTACTCAAACTTCCCATTAGATATTGAATTTCTATAACTTAAAAAGATAAAAAAAATGAAGAAAATTCAAAGTAGGCTTGCAAAGCATTGAATTCCAAATAATGTAAAACATTTTGCCAATGTGTTTTTTAATTAATAAGAGAAAAATGTTCATCAAATATTATTCAACCCAAATATTAATGACATGACACCATTGAATGACACTCAATACTAGATAAATACAACCACTTTAGCTTTTAGACATTAAAGAAAATTTCCCATATTTAATAACAGTAAGGAAAAGAAAGGAAAATTCCTACTCACTGCATCTCTTATCAGATAAAACGAAACCATCACATCAATCAGGGTTGTCATGGAAACTGCAACAGTCCATGGCAAGAGCAGAAATCGGTTATCCTAAAGAAGAAAACAAATTATTAATTAAAGGAAGTGATTAAAATAGGAAGTTAAAAAATTAAAATCGTTATGGAATCTGTCCAATGTTCGTTCCTTAAAGTTATCTTTATCAGATTACTTTTGATAACAAAAGTAAAAAAAAGCAAATAAAAAACACAAAAACGAAACTTTCATCGAGTTTGTTAATTAAATTGAAGTTTCAATAGCGTATCAAATTAATTTTCCGAATGACCTTCAAGTTATCAGCTACTGTTTTGTTACTCGACTCTCTGATTTGATATTTAAAGACTCAGTTTAAAATTCTCATTTGCCCTTGAAGAGTCAGTATCCTTTATTATGTATCTATTTTTATGCAATGTAAAGTTCCAAATTATAAAAGCAAAAGTTTAAATATTTTCTTTTAGTTAACTCTGATAAATTAACCAGTAATAATTTAAATACTGATTTTAATTTAAAATCCAAGAGATTTTTTAAAAATCCGTCTAAGCTGTTTCCGAATTGCATAAAATTAACTTAATTTTAAGTATGTAAGTTGTATGCTACAATCCTCATAAGCATATGATAAAGTTTTTAAGTTAATCATCAGAAACATAAAAACACGCTTCATTCTTATAAGCCAGAATTATTCGTCAGAAATTTTATGGATGCCTTAATAAAAAGATTGGCGAAGAAAATTATTGATTCAAAATCTGACTACAAAAGTTCTTATTTCTATGAAATGCTATAGCAATCAGCTAAATTTAACATTGCACCTGATTGTAGTGGTATTTTAATAAGCCAGTGTCTGCCATTAGACACTAGTGATCATTTTTGTCGAATGATTATATTCACGACCGCGAACCCATACGTCGCAGGTTCGATTCTCATTCAATTCAATCAACTACACACCTTTCAGAAAATATGATGTTTTTAACATAGTTCTTGTCCATTGATAACAATAACAATTTGCTGCCTTGGGTTACTGTAGCTTAGTTTATTTTAGTTATATTAAGGTTCCATTTTGAAGCAGATATAGGGCTATTTTGGGACGAACTTCATAATTTTGAACCACGGTCAGATGACGAAGACGATACTTGAGCTGACAACCCCTCTCCAAACGTCCACACCACACCAGAGGGAAAATGTTTGACCTCGACGGATTCAACGAGCACCAGACCCGCTTACACGGTGGTTCTTCCGTGGAATCAGCTCTTGAACCTGGAACCTTCCGGCTCCGAAGCAAGACCTTACCATCAGGCCACCGTGGTCTCTTTGGATTACTATAACTTTTCACTAAAGGATTTTTGATACCCTCTCTGCTTTCCACATTTACAAATTTAGAGTGAATAAAAAGGGTGGAAGATGATTTTAAAAGTTAAGGGACGCGCATTGATAATTTTTATTTTATATTTATTTTCATAATTATTTTAAATTATACATTTAAAAATATTATTAATATTAATATATAAATACTTTACTTCGATTACAGGGCCTACCTTCAATGGGAGTAACATACAGAGTGGGCAAAAAATCCATAAAAACTGTAAAAATTTATAAAACCGGTTTTTTATTCTGTTTAATTTTTTTAATTAACCAGAATTAAAAACGGTTTGCATGTTTCGCATCGATAAGGCATGAGGTTTCTTAAGGTAAGAAAAAAAAAACGATTTAAAAAAGCCGATAGGGGTGTTTTGTGCATAAAGGAAAGAAAAGATAGGCAAATAAAAAAATGATTATTATAGCGATGTATGTCCCACATTTAGATTCTGACGCTAATGTTCCCATTTCGACTGCAATGCGCGCTGAACGTGTTTGCCTTTGACTTGATTGTCCGGGCCTTACACGATTCAGTTTCCTCAAATCACGGAACAAGCTGTATAAGGCATACTGCTGTTAAAAGCCCCTTTCCAGTCTTTACAGTTTTCTGAAGTCGACATTTTCACTGTGCAACAGTCGCTAATTTCTGACTCATGTAAAACAGATTCCTCAACTAAGTTTTATATTTTACACTCAACATCCTTGTTCACATGCATGATATATAACAGAGAACTGGTTCTGGATCAAGAGCGTAAGTATTTATAATCAACTGTTTCATTTGCATATATCCAACTAAGTCTTTCGTGCTAGATCCATCTGTCGACTTAATTTTTTTTTTTCATATTTTAATTAAAAAAATCCCATGACTTATTAATGCTAAACTTACAAACCTTTTTTTTTTTACTTTTTCGTGCTTTATGAATTTTTAAAATTTTTACGAACTTTTTGCCCATTTGGTAGAATACGGACATTTACATTCATGATTATTAGGGATCCAAAATTAGTTCCTGAGTGCTGCATTCCTGATAACCTTTCATTCGAAAAAAAGGCATATTCTTAGGCAGTGAACAGATAATCCCTTTGTGATTTATCCATAAAAGCAAAGGGAAGAATAACTCCTCATGGTATCATTAATGGTTGTCTACTAGATAACTTCTTTTCTAAAGACTATCATTTCTCTTAGTAAAGCCGAAGATAAGTTACTACCGAAACCGGTGTGAATATAAAGAAATGTAAAAACATCCTTAATTTTCGATATATGTTTTTGCTTTTTCAAGCATAATTATACAAGATACTAATTTTCCTTTTTGACATTATCATTACTGTTTAAATAAATTAATCAAAGATACTACATTCAAAGTCTTCAGACTGTCTGGAATGAAATATTCTAACAATGAGAATAACATTTCATTCTGCATTTCTTCCGACTGGGGAAACGCTTACTTTTATTTGATGAGCAGCTTTTGTTAATGCATTTAGGACAGTATACGAGCCAATAAATTAGATAAGAGGCAGTGATAAAAGTACAGGCTTATCCCAATAAACTTCTGTGCATCGGTATCCTCTTGATCCTGTGTAATGGAACTGGATAAATAATTAATTTAATCACATTCTGAAGTCCAAGGTATGTCCTCTTGTCCTTTGGGAGCTAATTTATTCTTAATGCGAAAATATAAGTTTTATTCTGTCATAGACTTTTATTCTGGTAATTCCGTTTTATGAGTGTCCTTTTTCTCAGAAAAAGGATATAGCCAAATAATTTTACATTTTGCTTTATATTATTTTACTAAAAATCATTATTATAACTCTTTGTATAGTCAATAACTTCAACAAAATAAATAGAGCGATTAATAACATGTATACATTTTGAAGCTTCAACAATTTGTTGCCTTCACATTTTGAGGCTCCAAAAACCTCAAGCGAAAACAGTATCATGTTCGCACATGATAATAATAGATTAATTTAATGGAATAAAAAGGGTTGGCTACTTGTAACTGAAAATTTTATGTTTTCATCAAACATCAAGGAAATTATCATAGTTTGTTTTCTTAACCATATAAATAGGAGAAAATACCTCTAAATGTACACAGGTTTTATAGAAACTCTAGAAATTTAGAAAAAACGCTTAAGAATAATAGTATTTTCTATATCTTCAATAAATATTATAAAACGAATGTCTAATTTAGTCCTAGGCCAGTATGTAATTTCTAATGTATTAGCAATGGGCAGGCAATTCTGATTTAAAAATTCTATATATTTATATTTTGAAATATAATGAGAAAGGTTAACGTTTGCGCGAATTCCCTTTGCTAGTTTAAATCCCCCAGTCCTAGTTAAATTCCCATTTAGAGTATTAATTTCATCAAAATGTCCGTTAGAAATTTTTAGATAAGCTCATTTTGATATTCTTATTATCTTTACATTCTTACTCTTCATTTTTATATCCTTATTAATGTGAAACGAAAATTAACAATTAAGTCTTACTCAATTTGGAGTTCGATTCGTTTTAAAAGAAAAACTAATAATTCTGGAAACTTTGTGATTTTGAATTCAAGTTGAGCCAGAGAGGAAAGGTACTCTAATTTAAAATTGAACTAAATAAATCTAATTGAGGCATATTTAGAGGTTTAAAATTAACAAAAAATCAGCAGGGCCTCAAACATTATCCTGTGGATAGGATGTGAAAGCTGTTATGATAAGCATTCTTTATTATCTAACAATGGGACTTGAAGTTATTTGCTGCACCTCTGAGGCCCAAATATAAATGAGAATCGTATGTTATTTGCTCTAATGTAGCTTCAAAAAATAATTATAGAGTTTTTGAAGATATAATTAACTTATTTTCAGCTATGTATCTTTAACATATTGAATTTTGTAGATATTGAGCTGCGGAATTTTGCATTCATTCAAGTAAACTGTGAATTTATTTTTCATTGGAATAATTAATGAGCAAAGAATTCCTTTTCTCAGTGGCAAAATATTTCGCTTTTCAATTTTTCTCCAAGTAATAATTATTTAATAAGGCAACCTATTTCTAATGTCCTTATTACAAAAAAAAAAAATCTACAACGAATAGATAATGTATCAATAAAAAAATATATCTTAGAGTTTTTTTCTAAATATTTTATCTTATTTCATAAAGTTCAACTTTGATATTAAATGATTGGTAATTAACAGCTGTTTTGAAACATCCTTCTTCCAATTTCGTACACTGCACCAAGATTATAAAAATGAATTTAAACAACTTTATTTCATTAAAAACACTTAAGGTGTGCATACACAGATTTTTAAGGTGTGCCTACACATATAAATGAAAGATTTTCTTTTAAACTTTAACTTTAAAAATACAGTTTTTTACAGTAGGTCATTAATGTATGTTTAAACTCATTTCAGAGAGAAAGACCACATAACACTGATTTGTAATTAATTAATTAATATTGAATGGGCAAATTAGCGCAATCCTTGAAGCATGATATCTTAAATTCTAATTTGTACAGGCACATAATTCTAGTTCGAAATTATGCCTAATATTAGTCATCATGTTGTCTGCCTTAATCAAATAATAAAAATATATAGTTTCTTTCAACAATTTTTTCATCAAGGATGAACTGAAGAAGCGAGATTTTTTTCTGTAATTTTCCCATTTAAAAACTTATTTCTATGAATATAGCTTTAATCAAGGTAAGAAACATCCGCTGTTTCATATAAAGTATTTTGATATATAAATAATTGTATTTGAATATTTATTAATGAGTTATGCTTGTTTACATGAAGCAACATAGAGGGAAATATCATTCTTCATAAAATAAGTTTAAGAAAACCCCGAAAGTAGAGTTTTTAGTGAAAGTACCTAAAGAAAAATCCTTGTAACTCAAGAAATGTTCCGAATTTCGACAGCGTCTTGTCATCATTTGAAAGCTAAAGGATCAGAGAACATTCTGAAATATAAAAAAATATATATACGAAATCTTGAACGATTTTCGAAGTTTCATGTAAACAATTAAAACGGGTATTTTCGTAATGTTTCATGGATATTCATATGCGAAATGGAAAATCCTCTTTCTTACTATCTCCAGATGATTCTTCAAGATTAAAAAAAATTACAACTTACGAAGGGCTTTTACAGATAGCTGAGTTTTTGGTAAGTTTTTTTTATTTCTTTTGAAAGGTCATCCTTTTTTATTTTCTTCGCTAGCAAAATATTTTTTTTTCTTTTTAAAATTCAAATTTGTCGTTAATTATCACTAATTCAAATTAAAAAGTAGGGTATATTTTAACGTATAAAACAAGGTGACCTTTAATTTAAATACATATTGAAGGAAATTATATTCTGTAGAAATAAAAAGAAATATGATTAAATAATTTTGTTGGAAGTAAAATTAAAAATCATGTTTTCTGAAATCTAATATTTAAAATCTCATTTCATGATATTTCTAGTTAACGAAATTAAGTACATTAAAATTTGGTTTAAAATAATTAGATATTATATTTGTAGAAATAGGGGAGATTTCCAATCATTTTCATTTCAAAAATTTAGATCTTAAAAAGTTTTGGACAATTTTTAAAGGGGTAATTTTCTTAAAATGTGCGGGGGGCCGCGGTGGCCTGGTGGTGAAGTCTCGGGTTCGAGACTCGATTCCACCAAAGAACCGTCGTGTGAAGGGGTCTCTTGCACGTTAAATCTGTCAGGCCAAACGTCCTCCCGCTGGTGTGGTGTGGTATGGAGAGAGGGGTGCCAGTTCAGGTGTCGTCCTCGTCATCTGACCACGGTTCAAAATTACGAGGTCCGTCTCAAAATAGCCCCCGTGTTGCTTTAAAGCGGGACATTAATATAACTAAACTAAACTTAAAATGCTCGATTTAGAAATTACATTTCTGTCTGATTTTTTTTAATGAAAAAACAGCTTACATAAAATATATCTATATATTAAATTACCAAATATAGGTACAATATTTAAATTTAACCAAGAAGTCGCTTTTTGTGAAATAAGAATTGTTAGTACACTGAAGACACAAAAAACGAGATTAAAATTTAATGAATCCTAATAAATGGAAATATTAAAATGCTGATTATTATTATAGAAGCATTGCAGCCCCTCTTTGAAGTTAAAAGAATATTTAAATTATTACCCTCAAGAAATCTTATTACATCTCAGACCGATAGGTAAATATACTCTAATTCGATCTATGAATACAATAAATTGTATTAGAATAGCATAAATTTTTTATTTAATTTTTTAATCACAATAAAAAATGTTACACAAATATAATGGATTGTATAAGAATAGCAGAATTAATTTTTTATTTTTTTTATCACAATGAGAATTGGGTAGTGAAAGCTCTCTTGAAATTTATAACTGCATAGATTTTTAAAAAAGTCAAAAAAAAAATACAATCTAAAATTGAAAGTTGAACTGAAATTGCTGATCATGGAGGCACCGTTAAGCAACTATTTTTGGTGATCAACAGAAAACAATACATTTTGTTGCATTCATTTAATATGATTTAATGATATCTTCTATCTATTAAAATAATTAATGAAGCATTTGTAAAGTTTTATTTCTATCTCTGTTGCTTAGTTTACTGTCAGGCAGAACAATAAACGAAAGAACTATAAATATTTATTAATAATTATTTGTTTATAACAAAATTGAGAAGAAATAATGTTGAATTCATGCCTAAAATTCCAGTTTTGGTATTCGATAAAATCTTAATTTAAGACTTGTAACCATGGAGAAGAAAGACTACATTAAATATGTTTCAAGTTCATTCTGTATGAAGCTGAAAAGGAAATGAAATCTACAGAGAATAATGATACAAACTCGGCTCATAAAAGTTAATTAATGATAAACGTATGCTAATGAGGTCACTACTCCTCTATTAAATTAGAGATAATGAATCTTAATTCTCGTCCAAATGAAATAAAACAACAAAAAGAAGACATTTCTTAACTTTAAAAGATCTTTTATAGGAGTTTAAAAATATTATAAATAGAAATAAATATGACTTGTAATAGAAGTAACATAATATTTAATCCTTTTTTATTTGACATCCCTAAACAATTTGTTTTTTACAGTGAATGGACTGAATCACTGGATATTAAATAGATTTTTCAGTTAAAGCAATTTTATTTTGGGTGTATGTAGATTTTGCTTCTAAAGGATAAGGACTCTTGAATACTTTTCTAAAAATCTTATTTAATAGAAATAAATCTGACTTAAAATGGAAATAATTTAATGCTTAATCCTTTTTTTACTTCCCTAAACAAGCAATTTGCTTTATACAATGAATGAAATGAACTACTGTACATCAAATTGTTTTTAATTGTAAAAATATTTCCTTTTTAAATGTGTGCTAATTTCCGTTTTTACTCGATATCAATATTTGAATACTTTGTCGTTTTTATTTATTTAAGAATAAAATTAATCTCATTAAAACGATTTCAAAATGCATATTTTCTCCTATAGCATCAGAAATATGTTTCTAAAATATACTTTGTGGTTTAAATTTACGAAGCACATTCATAGATATAATATATATAAGAGCCAAAACCTGAGAAAAAATACTGCTATATTTTTAAAAGCTATATAAATATCCTTTTCAACCAAATTAGCGAAACATAAAGATTAAATTGTAAAAAAAAAAAGAAATGATGGAAAATTCAATCCGGTCTGAAGAATTTGTCAGGAGTCACCTTCCAGCAGGGATTCGAACCAGAGAAAAGAAATGCTCCTTCCGTCTAAAAATTCTTGACTCTCAAAAATTTTCTTTATTATATGGTCTTATAAATACTGCTTTGATTATTTTTTGTAGTTTAACATGGATATACTTTTCTTACACCATGATTCATGCTTGTGACTAACACATTTTATGTAATCATATTACTCTTTTTCTATTAGCATTTAAATAAGAAGAACAGCAAGATTCAAATTCTACCTTCTCTTATGAATCGATCCAATAAATGCTGATCCAAATATATAATGTAAAAGCTGTGGTATATCAGTTTCCTTAGAATGGTTCCAGGTGCGTTTTAAATGAACAGTGAAGAAAATTACCTGTCCAAACTAAAGTCTTAATTACTTTGAAATGACAATTTTGGATCAATGCTGCTCTTCTCCTTTTTACGCTCATCTAAGCAGATAATAAGGGTGAAACAAATGATGATAATCGGAGTGTAAAAATAGCATTCGACAGAAGTATGAAATATTATTTGTATTAAAAATTGCATTCTTCATCATTCCTGCGAAACATTAGCAACCAAGAATATTTTCTTTTTGAATGGATACCTTCGTTCTATGCAACTGCTGAAATGTCCTGTTAACATTTTATTTATTTCTATTTCTTGACACTCTTTTTTCAGAATTGAATATTGTAACTAGTGCTTCATTAATTTCATGGCGTAGTATGAAACGTTCTGTCTTAAACTTTTTTATTTGTTGGGGAAGTCTTCATCTTTTTTCACAATTTTTAGAGGAAAGTGCTTAGTTCAGAATCGTAATGAGAACTCAAAAGTATTATCACAACAAATGAATTTCAAAGATCAGCATATTTTCGTATGTGAAGCGTATGGAGAAAAAGTATCGCAACTTTCAAGAAAAGGGATATCGAAATTCGGCTTAATGTCGTATGTTATTTGATATATGGTCTTTTAAAATAAATGGCATATTTCTGTAAAATTTTGAACGAAATTCATGTACTTTAATCTGTCTAACACTTTTCAAAATGTGAACATAATAGCTTTAAGACTCTTCCAGCTGGAGGGAATGAGATGTGACTTATATTTTCATAGAACTTGTAGATGTGTGTCAAAATTTGGACAAATATACCAAATGTTTCACTGACTGCCGAACTGTGAATGTGCGTACGAAAATAAGTCAAAATCTGCATAAGTTACACACATAATTAGGTATTTTTTTTGTGCCATTGGTTCTATAAATCCGCATCAAGTTTCGAATGCAGTCGATCAAACAGAGGAGGTATAAAATGCATTTCCGATTTATTTCATTGTATTGTGCCACCTAACAAAAGACGCATCATATTGAATAAATGTAGGAAAATATTGAAGAAAAGAATTTTGTTTTCTCTTACAATTTTTATTAATTTATTTTTCTTTTTTATTAACTTATTAAGCTCTATATTCTGTAGAAATTCCCAAATTCACGAGCGAAATCCTATTTTGTTAGTTGACGACTAATCTAATATCAACAATATCTGAGAAATTAGCAAGTTTTAAAATTTTTCTTTTAATTTTGAGAAGTTATTAATTTCCCAAAATATTTTTCTAAGTGTTCGTGATTAAAGTTATGTCAAATTTTCTAGCTGTTGGAGAGCAAAAAGCAGTTATAATGGCGCTTACCATAATGCCAGGATTTACTATAGAACTTTATGCCGTTAACAACGATTTAAATCTCGTTTTTCAAATCTTCATTCATGATTTGCGACTTTTAAAGGATTCTTAAATAATAGTTTTGCAATAGCAAAGAATTAATTTTCAGAGCTCTAATGTCTTAAAATAATGTTTTTCAAAATAGTTGGCATTTACTTTTCATGCATTTAATCATGAAAAATAATTCAAATATTCTAAAATAAACAGCTACTTAGTTTAAGTCAGCTATGATAAGATTGATGTTTATTCTGAGAGTTTCGGCTTGCCTTAAAACATAATAATGTGTTTTTCTCATTTGTATAAAAATATTGCATATTCATGCCGAATGAAATCCGTGCGTGATAATTCCATACTATTATAAACCACATTTATCATAAAAATTTAAATATTTTTAACTAAATCTTTATTCATTCTTAATACATCAAATAGAAATGTTCAGAAACACAAATAAATATTCCGAGATATTAAACAAATACCGTTAAACAGAAAACTATAAAAAAGTAAATATAACATTGAATGTAAACCAATAAATGCTTGAAGCCAGAATTTTTTTTTAAAATTAAAAATTGTTTAAATGTACAGAGAAAGAGAAAAATTACCTTGAAAAGTCCAACAATCAGAATGATAGAGCAGATGATGCAAGTAGCAGACAAAACCACCATCAGCAAGCAAAATCCAAGCATCGCTAAACAAAGAAAGCATCATTAGAATGAAAAATGTAGCATACTTAAATGAATTATTTTGAATTTGCTAGTTAATAATTACTATGTAGATTAGTGCTTAATGTATGAAAAATATTCCTTTATAGATTGTACATACTTACAATTTCTTTGAAAATTCTTTTGCTTTTTGTAAGTTTTCACGTTTTAGTAATTTTTAATGAGCAATCAAAGGTACCAATAATTCACGTGTTTCTCCAAGGAATATGTTATTTGATTTATTAGATATCATAACTTTATCTTTAAATTCTTTTTTTTGGGGGGGGGGGGAAGTTAAGTCAGTGCTTAAATCAAGTATTGTTGGCACAATAAGAAGAATAAGAATATTATTCTCATATAGTTTGATTCTTTACAAAGTTATTGATGCATAAATTTTAATGCAATCTCACAATAAATGTTCCTATTTCTAACGAATAAATAATTTGACTCCCAGTAGTATTATAAGAAAAAATACATATTATGTTAGCATCTTCAGAAACCTAGAACAAATACTATTTTCATAATAAAGTATATTATTTTTTTTATCGAAATGGGAACATTTGTTTATGTGATTTCATTATTTTTTAAATTTTTTGATTTAGTTAATTATTTTATTTATATGTCTATTTTTTTGTAAACAACCATATCTGATGTTGATGTAAAACTGGAGCAAGCAGGCATCTCGCTCGCTCTCCGTTAGCGGCAAAAAGTTTTTTCACGTGCGCTCGTTGGCAGCAGCATAATTCTATTTTTTTTAAATATAAAATATATATATAAAAAAAAATCGTTGTTTACGTTGTTCGCTCTAGTTTACAGTATTTTAAATATATTATGTGTTATCTTGTTAGCGGCATTCTTTAGTATTATATTCTGTGTTTCCTTATACATATGTGATCGTCTTCATGTTTTGTATATATATATGTGCGTGTCTGTGTGAAAAATAAACAAGAAATTAAAGAAGAATATTTCCTTGGAGTAAATACAAACACACACAGCGCTATACCATATACGTGTAAACATATTGGAGGCACCGAACGAGATATCAGGATTAGAAACAGATAAGTTCCTTTCATTTTTTAAAACTATTGATTATGAATTTGATGTTTTTAAAGAGAAGAACACCTGTTGAATTTAATAGGAAATTATCTTGAATAATTAATTTTTCTTTAGTTTCGGTCATTAACTTTATTTTAACATGGACGATCCGAAAAATAAGGAGCACATAACGAAAATTAAAGTTGCAAGAGGCAAAGTTAAGGCCTCCTTGACTAGATTGGAAAATACTGCAGACGAATTAAAAATAAAAAATGAAATAGTTATTCGTTTGCAGAGATTAGAAGAACTTTTGAAAGAATTCAAAAGATTGGATTCAGAATTAGCTGCTGAGGATTCTGAAATAGAAGAATTCGAAACTAGATATTTTTCATTGAAGTTAAAATTTCAAAATAATATTGATAATTTTAATACGTCTCAATCCATTTCTGCTGAAACACTGAATTCTTCAGTTCAATCTAATTCGAACTTTCGTTTGCCAAAACTTAATATAACAGTGTTTTCTGGTAAATTTGAAGATTGGATGAACTTTAAAGATTTATTTGTATCTACAGTTCATTCACAAATATCCTTCAGTAATAGCCAAAAGTTTCAGTATTTAAAAGGTTTGCTGTCCGATGAACCCGCGTCATTGATTAAACATATACCGTTGTCCAATGACTCCTATGAAGAAGCATGGGGAAAATTAATGGACAGGTATGATAAAAAGAAAAAAATGGTTCATTCCTTAACTAAAACATTTTTGGACCAAAAAGGCATCTCTCAAGCCGATTCAATGAATTTGAGGAATATCGTTGACACGAGTGATGAGGTTTTGAGAGGATTGAAATCATTAGGAGAAGAGGCATCTAGCAGAGATCCATGGCTAATCCATTTGTTACTTAAAAAATTAGATCCTGAAACAAGAAGACTTTGGTCCGTGAAAACTTCGGAAATAGAATTTCCTGCGTGGAAAGAGTTCTTGGAGTTTTTAAGTACCAGATGCTTATCTCTTGAATTACTAGTTTATAATGAATCTGATGCTAAAATTCCTAATAAGTGTAATTTTGTCGCATGTGAAAATATCCAAAGGAATAAAACTGATAAAAATTGTTTGAAATGTTCAGGTATGCATAAATTGTTTAAGTGTATTAAATTTAAAAATATGGATTTGAAAACTCGGAAGTATTTTGTAAAACGAAATTATCTTTGCTTTTTATGTTTGAATTCGCATAAATATAAAGAATGCCCAAATAATCATTTGAAATGCTCCATATGTCAAGGAAAACATAATTTCCTTTTACATGAAGATGTTAAAAGTAATAATGTACGCGTTTCAGACCCCAAATCTGTTGACGAAATAACAGCAAGCCACCCCTCTGAAAGCGATATCTATATAGGGGGAGAAACGAAAGGCAATAAATTAGCGACACCCCAAAAGTTCGTTAGTTCTAGTACGTCTCTAAACAACTCCAAGTGTGTGTCATTCCTTCCCACCGCAAGGGTTGTATTGTATGACCGAAAAGGGGCTTCTTTTCTCTTGATAGCGGTTCAGAATCCAGTTTTGTAACTGAGAATGTAATAAATATTTTAGGATTACAGAGAAAGAATGCTAGAATGTAGCTAAGTGGAATTAGTGGGGTTCAAGCAGGAACCACACGTGGCCCAGTTGATTTAAAAATTGGGTCCAGATTTAACAAAGAATGTTTAACAGTTAATGCATTTATTTTAAATAAGGTTACTTCTCAAATCCCAGTTGAGAATATTAACATTCAAGAATTAGATTATTTGAAGGGGATCCCTCTGTCAGATGAAGATTTTTCAAGGCCATCAGAATGTGATTTAATTTTGGGCTCTGATTGCTTTTTCTCAATTCTTCGTAATGGAAAAACCAGCGGGTCTGAAGGGCAACCAATTGCGCAAAGCTCGATATTTGGTTGGGTTGTCGCAGGTCAGATTCGAAAGGATTCCATTTCATCATCGTACATGCAATCACATCTGATTTCCCTAGAAAATAATTGCAACATTGATTTAGTTTTGTAAAACTTTTGGGAAATGGAAGAATTGCCGAATAAAAAGTTTCGTTTGTCAGAAGAAGAAGAATTTTGTGAAAATCATTTTAAATCGACTTACAGAATAAATGATCAGGGTCGATTTGTTGTAAGATTACCTGCTTATAAGAACATTAGAGTTAGGGGATACAAAGGGAATGGCTATTTCTAGACTTCTAGCAATGGAAAGGAAATTTAAATTTGATTCAGAATTTGAAACTCAATACAAAGGTTTTATGAGTGAGTATAAAGAATTGGAGCATATGTCACCAAATGAAGATTTTGATTCTTCTAAACCGGAATACTTTCTTCCTCACCATGCTGTACAAAAGAAGGACAGGATTACAACTAAATTTCGAGTTGTGTTTGATGGATCCTGCAAACCACCTAACTCTAATTCGTTGAGTTCAGTTTTAGGAATAGGACAAATATCACAACCAGATATTTTCACTATCCTCATCAGATTCAGAGTAAATAAAATTGCTTTCACTTCTGATATAAAGCAAATGTATAGACATATTTTAATTGATCCAGAAGATCGAAATCAGCAAAAAATTGTATGGAGAGATTCATCTGATTAAACTATTAAGGAATATAAACTTTCTACTGTGACTTATGGAACTTCATCAGCTCCATTTTTAGCTACTAGATGTCTATATCAAATAGGCTTGGAATCTCAAATTACAAATCCTGAAATATCTGAAATAATTCAAAATTCCTTTTATATGGATGATTTGATGGCTGGAGCAAAAACTAAAGAGGAAGCAATCGTGTTAATCCAAAAATTGTCGGAAATTCTAGATGTCCGAGCATTTCACTTAAGAAAATGGCGTTCCAATTCTTCATATGTCTTAAATAATTTAGCTGAAAGTCTAAGTGCTAATGAATCTAATGTAGAAATTCATCCTGAAAACTGCTCTAAAACTCTTGGACTTATTTGGGATTCTTCCGCTGATTGCTTTGTTTTTAAAATTGACTTTAATTTTGAGAATGAAATCACCAAAAGATCCTTTCTATCCCAGTCAGCAAGGTTATTTGATCCATTGGGTTTTCTTTCACATTGCACAATATTAATAAAAATCTTTTATCAGCACTTATGGTTGCTGAAACTCGATTGGGACAGTGACTTACCGGAACATTTTGCCGTTAAGTGGTGTAAATTCAAAAGGGAATTTCAGCAAATCTGTCACATTTCCATTCCGAGATGGCTTCTAATTACAGAAAAGAAAATTACTCTTCATGGCTTTTCGGATGCATCGGAATCAGCATGTGCTTGTGTAATATATGGGGTTCAACAAGCTGATAATGGGGTTACTAAAGTCACCATTTTAGCAGCTAAAAGCAAAGTAGCTCCACTCAAGCTTGTATCCATTCCACGGCTGGAGTTAAATGGAGCTTTCCTGTTAGCCCGGTTGTTTTCTGTTGTGGTTAATACCTTTCATGATCATGCTATTAATTTATATGCTTGGACAGATTCCCAAATTGTTCTTTCCTGGTTGTCTTCACCTCCTCGAAATTGGAAGCCCTTTGTTGCCAACAGGACTTCAGAGATTTTGGACCTCATCCCTCGAAATAGATGGAGGTATGTGCCGTCTAAAGAAAACCCTGCCGATGTAGGATCTTGAGGTTTGTCTCCTAAGGATCTGCCAAACTGTCGCCTATGGTGGGAGGGACCTACTTTCTTATCATCATCAGAGGCTGATTGGCCAAAGCAACCGATATTCCAAACCCATGACTCTGTGCTTAAAGAAAGGAAAAAGACTGCTTATGTGTTTGCTGCAATTTTGAAAAATGATTTAATAGATTTATTAATTGAAAAATATTCATCTTATACTGAACTGATTAATGTGTTATGTTTTTGTATTAGATTTATAAATAATTGTAAAGCTGGTAAGGTTAATAAGAATTCTTCAGGTATAATTGAACCTTTAACTACAAGGGAAAGAATTTTTGCACGTAATATGATGGTAAAATATGTTCAAAGTGTATTTTTGGATGCTGAGATTAATTGTTTAAAGTCAAACCAACCAATGCTGAAGAAAAGCCCACTGTTAGCACTTTGTCCATTCATTGATAAGGACGGGTTGCTCAGAGTGGGAGGGCGTCTTCAAAATGCATCTTTGCCGTATAATGCAAAACATCCAATCATCCTACCTAACCAGCATAAATTAAGTGTTCTAATTGTACAGTATTTTCATATTTTAAATTTGCATGCATGTGGTAATTTGTTAATAGGTATTTTACGCCAAAAATTTTGGATATTAAATATTAAAAGAATAGTTAAGAAATGTGCCTTAAATTGTGTTGTATGTTGTAGATTTAGAAGTAATATGACAAGACAAAAAATGGGTGATCTTCCTGAGAGACGAGTAACTCTAAATAGACCATTTTATGTCTGTCGAATTGATTACGCAGGTCCAATTTTTGTATTGAAGTACCTAGGTAGAGGATCCAAAACCACGAAAGGCTATATTGTTGTATTTGTATGCTTTGCTACGAAAGCTTTGCATTTAGAATTAGTAACTGATTACACGTCTGAGGCTTTTATCGCTGCATTGAAACGTTTTCGCTCAAGAAGGAGCACACCTAAACATATTCATTCGGACAATGGAACTAATTTTTTAGGAGCTAGAGGGAAGTTCAAAGATTTATACAAACATTTATCCAAAATTAATGTAGATGAAAGGGTTTCTTATTTTCTTTCACAACAAGAAATTGAATGGCATACTATCCCTCCTTTGAGTCCACATTTTGGTGGACTCTGGGAAGCTGGTGTAAAATCTATGAAATTTCACTTAAAGAGAGTTTTAGGATCTTCAAACTTGACATTTGAAGAACTTTATACGTTATTAACTCAAATAGAGGCGATATTAAATTCAAGACCTCTAGTTAGTGTAGATGATGATGACATAGGCAACTTAAATGTTCTAACACCATCCCATTTTATAATTGGAGATGTAATTACTAGTCCTCCTGAGACACTAGAAGTGTCTACACTTTCATTGCGGAAACGCTGGGATATTGTCCAAAAAATGAAATGAAATTTTTGGAAAGGATGGCATATAGATTATTTGAGTTCGCTACAAAATAGGAGAAAATGGAAAGATTGTTATCCAAATATAAAAATCGGGGATATTGCAATTATAAAGGAAGACAATATTCCCCCAGCAACATGGCCTCTTGGTAAAATTGTAGCTACACATCCTGGTAAGGATGGGGCCATAAGAGTAGTTACATTAAAAACTTTGAAAGGGCTTTTTAAACGACCTATAGTTAAACTTTGTATATTACCTGTGCATCAAGAATGACTTCTTGATGGGTGGGAGTATGTTTATGTGATTTTATTATTTTTTTTAATTTTTTGATTTAGTTAATTATTTTATTTATATGTCTATTGTTCTGTAAACAACCATATCTGATGTTGATGTAAAACTGGAGCAAGCAGGCATCTCGCTCGCTCTCCGTTAGCGGCAAAAAGTTTTTTCACGTGCGCTCGTTGGCAGCAGCATAATTCTATTTTTTTTAAATATAAAATATATATATAAAAAAAATCGTTGTTTACGTTGTTCGCTCTAGTTTACAGTATTTTAAATATATTATGTGTTATCTTGTTAGCGGCATTCTTTAGTATTATATTCTGTGTTTCCTTATACATATGTGATCGTCTTCATGTTTTGTATATATATATGTGCGTGTCTGTGTGAAAAATAAACAAGAAATTAAAGAAGAATATTTCCTTGGAGTAAATACAAACACATACAGCGCCATACCATATACATGTAAACAACATTAATAATTTTGACTAACAATTTTTTGCTACTGTTACAAAAGGCGCACTTCATCCAAGCTTATGTGGTGCAAATTTTTAATTACTCTGTCTAATAAAGCATTTTCCACTTCTTAAGCAATCACATTTCTACAGATGTTTCAAAATTCGAGTAACAATTGAATATATTTGTAGGTTTTACTTTCTAAAATATTAAATTTTATCCCTTCATCAGAAGATGTAAAATTGGTTTTTCATATCATTCAGATAATGCGTAATTTTAACCAATTCACAGTTTAAGACAGAAAAGCTTTCATTGAATATGATTTACAAACACAGCAAAGTTTAAATCAGCAGAATAAAGGTTTAGTTGAAAGCTTCAATAAAGGATCACTGGGAAATTTTAAATATTAAAACGTGAATTGCTTACGGTATTCTAGATTAAAATTATCGCGCAAGAATGCTTTCAAATTCTATTCTCTAACGCCCTAAAATATAGATCAAAGAGCTTTAAAATGGAAGCAATTTGGATATTTCAAATTTTAAAACTATTTTCAGACACTGACAAATTAGGTTTTTAAAGAACATAAATTTATTTTCTGCCAAGAGCTTTGCTCGTTTTCAGATATAGCTATTAAATGGACTTACTAAATAATGTTTTATGAAAAATGAAACATTGGTGTACATTTTTGTGAATATTTTAGATCCATATTTAGGAAACGAATTTATATAATAGAGCATACATTTTGCTTGAAATATTTCTATCTAGTAGACAAGGAGATGCAGAAAAATCAATTTCTAAGTTTTTTTTAATGAGATTAGTTAAAACCGTTTCCCAATTGTTAAAATGTTCCCCATTGTTGAAAAATTGATATTCATAGAAACTAAGAATTTAGAAGTAAAATAATACGAATTAATCTTATAAACATTTGTTAATAAATACTTGATATTTTTGAAAAATGACAAAAATTTAACACTTATATAAAGTTCAATATGTGTACAGTATACTGATGTAATAATTTGCTAAAATCACGATTAAGCTGATGTTTGACAAGCTCACCCTATCTATATAAAGCTCAGTTTGTGTACAATATAGGGGGCATTTCAGAAAATAGAGTCTTAAATTATAGAAAGTAGGGAGTTTTAATTTGGTTTCGTATTTTTGTATAAATTGGCATGGAATCATATTACATTATGCCTAATTTACAAATTTTGAAACAATATTATAGAGAATGTTCAATTACTGATATTAAATAAGGATTTTTTGAATTACAGAGTAAAAATTGAAGCAATTTGTTTTCGTATTTAAAATTTCGTTAATTAGTTGCATTTTTTTGTTTCTTTTCTTATTTTTTTCTGACTTTTTCATGCTATAGTCAGAAATTTTGATTTTTCTTTAACGGAAACCTGAAACTAACCTTTCTTGTCAACCGACGAACGAAGATGTACCAAAATATGACGATTTCTTAGTTAAAAAAGAAAAAAAAATCTGAAATCTATTTGCATTTATTCATGTTTGTCATTCTCTTTAAGCAGTAATTATTCCATGTTATATCGCAGTAATTTTTTCTTGTTGGACTTTTCGTCGATCTGGCACAATGTTTTTAGAAGAGTTAATGGGATACGCTAAGCTAAAGCAATTATAATAACCTTCGCATGATGTAAGTAATAGAATGTTGCAATTATTTTGAATTTTGATTCCTATTTTTCAATATATTATTTTCAATGTGTTTCAAAGAGTGGAAAAAGTGTTAGCTTCCCTAAATATTGCACTTAGATGTGCACTTCCAGTTACAAAGTTTTATTAAATAAGATAGGATACCGTATAAAAACCTTCTGGCTTGTAAGGAAACTCAAAATAAAAAATTAAATTTTTATTTGCCCCCAAATTATGAAAGTATCAAGCAATAAAATGCTTATCTGATATTCATCTATGCACATGCAAACTTTCAAACGTCTGCTAACGAAATTTGCATGTAAATGTTTATTTCTAAATATGGAGGAGCTAATTACGAAGAAGGAGGAAAATATTTATTTTAGAAATGTGTATTTACTCAGTGCAGAAAAAGTAATATTTAGAAATATTTGTCAATTAATATATCATTCAAACATTGCGATTAGAAATAAATTTGCTAATCAATCATATTATTAATTATTTTTATTTCTTGATTAACTTTAATAAAATAACACATTAACTTTAATAAAGGAAAGAGGAATAATTCTAAAAAATTTTAATTTTAAGGCGACTCGGAAAGTAGGGCAACTCTAAATACGAAAAAATGGGATATACTTTTTACTAAAAGAATGAAATACTTCGGCAGCTGGAAATATTTTTAAAAGAGTATGGCTCATATTGAAAGCAGCCATAACGCAAGAAGTTGAATAAAGAATATGAATAAGAATAAAGAATAAGAATTAAGAATATGATTTTGTAGTAGTTTTGAATATATTCATTTTGACAATAAATCATTTTTAGAAAAAAAACTAGTTTATTTCATGCATAATAAGGCTATATTTCTTTACATAGGAAATTCATTAAACCTAAACTAAGTAAGAAAAAATTCTTGAAAAATAATAAAATGAGTAACAGAATGCTATTTTCAATCGAATTATTTCAAATGATCAGATATACAATGAACAATTTTCCGTGTTGAAATCTGTTATTGAAATATTAGTTTGATTAAAAAATAATAGTGTTTATTTTCCGATGTATTCAGTTACTAATGTTGAAATAGTTACTGAGCTTTCATTGATGATTGATTTTCTAGCTTATTAAATAACAATTAAATAACAGTTTTCTAGTTTATTAACAACACTACTATAAAATCATATTCTTCAAATAATAAGTCAACTTCTTGCGTTATGACTCATTTCGATATGAGTCATACTCTTTTAAAAAGATTTCCAGTTGCCGAAGTATGTCATTCTTTTAGTAAAAAAAGCAGTTTTTTTTTTAACTTTAATATCTTACAGTAATAAAGTTTTTGATTTTTGTCAACAAAAGCATTTAATTCAACTCTCGAAAAAATATATTTGATTCAGTTCATGAATTTATAACAGTACATAATAAATTTCATAAAATTTATCAGATATGTATCCAATTATGCATCAACAAAGTTATCAACGCAATAATGGTGAGGAATTATCGATGCAGGAAATTATTTTTATACGATTCTTTCTATAATAACTCCAAATCCTTTGATTTGTGTTCACATCAGAGTATTTAATTCAAAATTAATTCTAATATATTCGAAAACATGCTCCTGAATAATACCATTGATTATGACATCGCTCTCATATCACTTACTTAATTTAAATATTTAATTAAATATCACCTGATACATGTTGCATAATTGGTAATTTGCATAAAGAATTTTATGCCGAGATTAAAAACGTAACAGCAATGTAATCAATGTAATTAGCGCATCTAATTTAAGAATATGCTTTCGATACTGAATTTTTCGAAAATGGGTTAAATTCAAGCTCGGTATTATTCATAGAAAAGCTTTTATGGAAATGTAAGAATTGTCTCAATATATTTTCTGATAAGATATCTAGACACGAAAAGTATAAAAATATGATGTCATGTATGATTATTTTGAATAAACTAATTTTTTAAACATTAATTTTAATGCTACATAAGAGAATCTTTAAATTAATATCTAAGCTGGCCGTATAAAAGTTGTATGACCCTTAGATAAATGTTTATAGAAGAAATGATTTATGAAATATACATACACAGCAATGAAAAATAAGGGATAATAAAATCAAACAAAAAAATATTCAAATGTATCTTTAATTGGGATTCTCAATAAATCAAATTAAATTCTGAATTCAAAAGTTTTAGCTGGATTTCTGTATTCATTGTAATTAATTAAACTTTATCAAAACACTTTAGGATTTTGATGTAATTCTACGTATTATTATTATATCAGAAATTTTTAAGATGACTAAAAAGTTCCGCTCTTTTAATCTGCCATTGTTGATAAAAATAATTCTTAAATCTGAGACACATATTTTTCGACTTTTTAGTTTAACAATTGCTGTTACTATTAGCATCATTAAATAAATGTTGATATAGTATTAAATTTGCTCTTAATTGTTCTTTAGGTAATATATTAGCTCAGATATTTATGTGATTCATTTGAAAGACAGATGAAAGCAAGCAAAATCTCGTTTTTATGCTGCCAAAAGTGATATATTGAAGTGGAATCGAAACTTAGTCACATAAGACCATCTTTGAGTTAACATTTGTCGTTTTCCTATAATTTAGAAATAAAGTAGTTAATATTTACAAAAATATAATCTGTTTGATAATTTGCTTTTTTTCAATTCAATCCTCAGATTTAATTTACAATGAAATTTATTTCATACATTCCTAAGATTTTAACTTTAGACAAATAAGTAAATATTAATTAAATATTCTGATGGACTGATGCTCAATTAAGAATGTAAAATATTACATGCCTTTATTTATATGTATTTCAACCCTATTTAATAGTATGCTTGAATTATCCCTCATTATTTCTTTTAAAAAAATAGCAACGCTAATTTAAGGTTACTTAAAATATTAATTAATAATGAATACATTTGCATCACGCAATCACATAATGTACAGCGATCGATTAATGTACCTTTTTTCATAAAATGAACCAATAATATTTCTTTACAACTATGATCTGGTAAAAGTTATTTTGCCGTAACAAGCGCTAAATATTTCACCAGTATTGTCTCTCGTTTCATTAAAATTTCAAAAAATTACGCAACTGTGACGTATTTTTGCCACAAAATATCAGATTACTTATTAGCTTTACTTCATTTTTCCAGCTAAAGTTATATTTTATGGTAACATGAAACCTAAATGAAAATGGATTTAAAAATTAAGAACTTGGAATAAATGAGGCTTAGCCGTGGCCTAATTAAGGCATGGTCGTGGAGCATGAATTATACAAAAAAGTCAAAGCATTCTATCCTTTTGATACGAGTTTAGCCAATAGTATTTAAAAAACTGTTTGATATTTATTTTCAGATTTTCTAGTTTTCATCCAACTGAAAGAAAAAAGTCATCCAAAAATTATCTAGGAAAGAAGACTCTCCCATGCCTTGTAACGAAATCAGATTTAAATTTGGTTTTACTGGTCATTGCGTAGTCATATTTATCATGCACCATGTGTCCTTGATTTATGGACTTGTCTGGATAAGTTCGAACAAGTCTAGTTTGATCATGGTTAAGTTACAAGATAGATGCCTAGTATGACATCTGACCGAAATTTTAATCAGCTAGTTTGCAAATGTTTAATTCCAGTGTACCAAACTTGTATAACAATGAATTTTGGTTCATCTCACCTTTAGTCGAAGCTGGAATACAGATTCTATTATTAGAATACTGCAACCTTATTTTTCCTGTTAAAGCAAGAAATTCATATTTTATTGTTTAAATATGACGAGATTCAAATTTTTTGAAAACTTTGATTGAGAAATAAAGCTTATGTAACATACTAATTTAAAATCATCATCATAATATTAATAACATTTTTTCTTGTCATAGTTAAAAGGTAACAATGGTCTTAACAACTATCATCAACCAATTAAGACTGATTAATATGTAATATTAATTCTATTATCCCTTCGGTTCAAGAAATGCCCTCAAACAGCCTTGCTATAAGTAAATCCAATGATTACACCTAATTTTATATTTTCCATACAAATACGTTATTAGAGATACGGGCTCTAATTAAAACAGCAGTTGAAAGGAAACCAGCTATTTTCTCAAATTGTATAAATGACTATCAAAAAACTAATTCTGCCCCTTTTAATTGCAATTTTCTAACTACGTCTTATATTATTTTTTTAAATTTTATATCTTTAATTAAATTGTTTTATATTTGTTTTAATTTATGTTATTGTTTCATTTAACTTTTACATAAGAAGTACAGATGGTCTACATTAAAACAGGGCTTCTAATCTTGAAATATTATATTGAATAGAATCAATATCGAAAATTTTGAGCTATAAAATGCATAAAAGTCTATCTTTTTAATTTGCAAGATAATAATAGCTTGCAAATTAAAAATATTACTTAAAACAACTAGTTTTTAATTTTGACCGAAGAATTTTCCTCTCTTACATAATTAAATTCGACCTGCAATAAATAACCTTGAAAAGGTAATAATAAAACTACACTATATATAGTTATAATAGTAAAAATAAAGAACGAAATCATCAAAATTCTCTCTAACTTTCTTCATCTGCATTTTTATTAGAAATAAAAGTTTTATTAGAATTAAAATTTAATACTCTTCCGAAAATTTTGCAGTCGTACACTCAGTTTACAAAACAGATTACGTTTTAATATTTATGAATACTGAGCATTATTTTTTTTTTAAATTCAACAAATCAGTATGTCAGTTATGGAGAATCAACAAACAAATATCTAAAGCTGTGAAGTCCAAATAAATAAGGAGTTTATTTCTTTATTCAATAGTCCTATGCCATCTTTATATGCCTTGAAAAAAGTAAGATTTGATGCAGAAGCAGCAATAATCATCGTTTGAGATCCTTTATATCATTATGTGCCCAATAAGGCTCTAAACTCCTTGTAGTATGTTTCTGTATTGATCAAACACTTTACACTCTAAGAAGCCAACATCTGTTTCACTATAACATGATGGCAGTTCCAGCCAGCGACGAATGCTAACTCATTCAAGCAACTCAGACTTAGTAATTTAATGTGTGGACTTGCTCAAACAATGTGCTAGTGGTGGCTTTGCAGCAGTGCCTGAGCCACTCGTGTGCTTCAATGTATCGTGATTTTGCAGACGATCTTGTGTCTGTTAAATCATGCATTGCTTGATAAACTTGTATTGAATTCAATGAGTAATTTTGAGAATCGCATGCTTTGTAAATTTGAGTAGAGTATTTGATGCTTAAGAAACATAATTTCAAGATAAGGTCTCAATTTTTAACAATGCGATCAAAGAATTTTACAGCTGATACCCAAATCAATGATATGTAAGAAAAATTATCTATGAGTCTTTGGGCTTTTTGTTGATGAAAGTTGCCTTATTAAAAACCAGTTTCATATCTGAATTTCTGATATCTGTGTTTGAAGAAGCGGCCAGATTCAAAAGTTTGTAACTGTCTTTAAGCTGAATCAATACCTATGTAAACATAATCATTCGAATAGTTTTGATAACAGTACTGTTGATGTAATTTGCACATAAATCCGCCCAATGCATTTATAGTATCGATATTTTTCTTTTCTGATGAATACATTCTGGTGAAATTATGATGGTTCAGATATTGAGATGAACAGAGAAATCTCTTTTTATTGTATTTCTTGTAAACATAAATATGATTCATCCTTTTTATCGAGCTAATTATTTTGAAAAATAAATCATTTCGAACACAGCTCTTGTACTTATGTTATTAATATAGCTGTCATGGTTTCACCATTACTTTTTTGTGAATAGACTAAAGCATACATACTTCAGGATCATTTATTCTTCCCTTATTTCAAACTGATATGTTTTCTTACAGAATGAAACACATCAGAACTTTTCCTCGGAAACTACAATATTTCATATTTGATATTCAATAAGTGAGCTATCAACAGATATGCTGTAATTATTCGTCTAACCATCAGAAAAGACTTGTGTTATCACTTGCTTTGTCGATACCATTAATAAATCATAAAAACCATCTTATGGTAAGTAAATATTTGTCATCATAACTTTGAATTATATATTTTTAAAGCTGTTGTTTGTGTTTAATGCAAATCATATAACTGACTTTCCAACCCACCCGAAGGTACACCGATAAAATAACTGAATAATCGGACCACCGTTACAGCAACAGTGGTAGAAAATGCAGTTGAGTTCTTTGGGCTATCACTGGCCAAGATACAGCCCTTTCTTAAGGAAGTACGACCAGTCATCGATGAGACCCTCACTTTTTCTCGTGCCCTCCAAACTGACGAAAACCAACCACCATGCTGGAAGCTTCTCATCCATGATTACGATATGCCTCCTACGGGATACTGGGTGAAAGTATTTCGAATTGAGCTATTTTGGATGTCAGTTTAACATATAATAGTTTGGAGTTGAACAAGAATCCTATGCATAAAAATATCAGTTATAATAAGTAAAAATTCGCAGTAGCTTTTTTTAAAGTTTACTTAATGATTTTATAAACAATTCCTTTACTCTACTAATTATTGCTATTAAGCTAATTATAAAAAATCAGGCACTTTTAGCACACATATATTGTACACTATTGTATGACATTAAACAATATTCCCAATATTGTAGAATATTGTATTATATTAAATGATATAATATTGTATAATAGGTTGTGCTACCTGGATAATGTAGCATTGTTTACAACAGCTGTTTTGTCATACAAACAATAATTGCTGTTAAAACTATCGACATTTTCTAAATCATATGCAATGGAACGTTACTATGTCCAGTCATCGATGGGAGGAGCCAATAATGATGAACACTTTTCATCTTCATTTGGAGGTGCTCCCACAGGAGGACTGTTTTAAGGTAAAAAAGGGAAATATAGCTTCAAGAGGCCACATCTGCTTCAGAAACGGAGGTGTGATGTGGTGTTAAATGTTAATGTAACTACGAAATATTCTCGATGTAAAAGTAGGGTTAGTTTTAATTAACTGTTATCCTAACACATTTTTAGGCAATTACTTCCCTAAATGCACAATGCTGTACTTTGCGATAAATAGCGTGTAAACCGAGGAAGGACCGAGATGAAATATGGAATTGGTTTTGCATCAATTGACCTAAATTATTACATGGGGGATTTTTAAAAAATTTCTTCAGCGATTTTGTATAGCAAATAAAAAAAAATAATGCATTCTTCAGGAAATAGCAAAATGACTACAGTTATTAATAATTAATAAATATAATTATTAATAATGATGAAAAATAAAGATTTTTCTTAATTTTTTTTTCTAACTTTGCTTCACTCTATAGGTTTTACTAGTAATATACTATGAGACAATTGTAAAAATGTGAAAATGAAGTATTATTACCATTTTAAATGTGATATATTCAGTTTAAAAATAATTCTTTTTCCTTTTATTTTGAATAATTCTTTCTAATAATTCTTTCTTCCTTTTATTTTGAATGTTATAAAAATATTTAAAAATTCTCTCCTTTCCTCACACTACATTTTGTCGCATAATGTATTCGCGAAGCTTTCCTTCAGAAGTGGATTCAAAAGAGTTACCGTAAAATTTTCCTTTAATTTTAAAGGCAATTTTACAATTCATGAGTCAAAAAGTTTAGGGCGAGTTGCATTCAGAAATTTATAATACAAAGACTTCAAATGCAAAATTTTCCAAACATAAAATAATTTACTTAAAATGACTGCTCTTTTCCAAACTTTGAGCATAGTTTAAAAACATGAGCGGAAATTGATAAACCTGACTTTATTACTTCAAACATACCCTATATAGAATAATTAATTCGGAACATTGAAAAGAGTTATTAATAGAATTAGGCGAAAATAGGTTCTATCCCAGAGGAATAAGAAGAATTGATATATGTAATTCTTCTGGTTTGTTTACGTTATTTGTTGCTGATAGTTTTCGTCTTTTTGCAAACCAGAATTATAAATATGATAATTTATTTTAAATGAATAGATTCGGTTTTCAACATTTAATGCTGTAGAAGGCAAATGCTGCTTTATTAATATTTGGATATGCACTTTGATCGTAAAAATTCCCATTTTGCCATAATAAAATGTGGTAGGACTTCTAAGAGTTAAAAATGAATGATCTTTCAACAGTTTTTCAACATTTGTAGCGAGTACTATAAAGAAGCAGTTTTTGTGGCAAAAGATCTTCATATATATATGTATACTTGTAACAGATAGCCATAAACTAATCTGTTTAAAGTTTCCAAATATACTTGAAATGAAAAATAGTTAAGGATATATGTAGTCAAATAAATTGTTATTATAAATTATATTTATTTATGAACTTAACGTTTTTTTGCTCTAAATTAAGGAGGAGCAATAATAAATTTAATAAAATCCTTTTTCCAAGCACATATTCATTATAGCATCAAGAAATGTTTCTTTTAATTCCAAAATACATTTCTATTATACAT
Organism: Argiope trifasciata; assembly: GCA_026543055.1. Taxonomy (NCBI): domain Eukaryota; kingdom Metazoa; phylum Arthropoda; class Arachnida; order Araneae; family Araneidae; genus Argiope; species Argiope trifasciata. The sequence goes on along the minus strand of JAPMOQ010061498.1, from coordinate 624,041 downwards.
TTTTAGTCTAATTGTTAATAAATATTACGCAGCCTTGAATTTAATATTTTTCTCAAATTATTGAAATGAAGGTGCCATTCGCATGGATTAAAAATTATTTAAAATTATCAGTAAAATAGTAATTGTATAATATGATATTAAAATGAATGATTTGTTATAACATTCTAGTATGCAAAATTTCACACTAGTACATCAAAAAGTGAACAGAAATAGATTAATAAATTCTATATTTACTTGCAACAAAACAACTCAATTTAAATAAATGTGTAGGAAAATAAAATTGTGAGCATCATTTGTCAACAGAAAATGAACTCGAAATTCCTCAAAAATATTTTTTACTTTTAATTAAATGATTTACATAAATTTATATATGTATCGAAATTTCAACTTTTTGTAAAAATATACAATTTTAAAAGAAAGAGTTATATCTTTATTAAAGAAATTCTAAAATAATAATGTTAATTTGTTTTTTCCTTTAAAGACATAGCAACAAAATATTCAAATTGATATCATAGTTTTTTTTAATAAGATTTATTGAAAATATTCGAAAATGAGCTTTCTATTGTTATGTTTCAATCGGAATTTTGAAGCATGCATTTAAAGGGAAAAAAACCCGTGATGTTTTAAATTTGGGCCTTTTAGCTTAATATTAAGCCCCGAAAGATAGAATGAAAGGAAGAATAATAAAAAAAAGGAACTTAAGATGGCTAAATTTTGAAGTGAAAACATTTCAGATTCTACAACGTAGTTATAAAGAATTGCACTTTCGCACACTCGAATAACAGAAAAAAAGTAAAATAATATTCAAGAGAGAATCAATTGTGCTTGAAAAAGTTTGAGAATTCTCGCAACAGTGAACAGTTGAGAGGGAGAGTAGAAGAAAGTTACTATTCAAACACATATATATGAAAGAGAAAAAAGTAACAACAACTGAACTTACATGCAGTGATCGACAGCGTCTGAGCATGCACGATCCCAGCAATGAAGAGAGCAGTATACAGAATCTGAAAAGAAGAAAAGAAGAAATGAGAGATACAAGTAGAGAATAGATTGAAAACATTGCCTGAAAATGTATTTCTTGAAGAAACAAAAAGATTTCTCTGTACAAAAACTTAAGATATCCTTTTCAAATAAAGACTAAGCGGTGATTTCCAATGTAAATGTATAAAGTATGTATTATTGAAATGCTAGAGAATTATCATTTCTTTATTTAATAAAAAAATTAAATAATAATAAGAAACAAATAATTATAATAAATATAACGTAATAAAAAAGAATAAAAATAATTAAAAATAATTATAATAATTATAAAATAATAACAGGAAATAAATAATAATAGTAATAAAATAATATTCAAATGAAAATCGGTTGTGCTTGAAAATATTTAAAAATTCTTATTACATGTATAAAGTTTGACTATTTGAAATGCTAGAGAATTATCATTGTCTTATTTATTTAAAAAATAAAATAATAACAATAAAAAATACAAAATAATAAATGAATAATGATAATAAATAAGTAATATTAATAATTAAAAATAATTATAATAATAAATAGAAAATAATAAATAAATAAACAATAATAGCATAATAATAAAGAAAATAATTTCCAGGGAGAATTAATTGCACTTGAACAAGTATGAGAATTCTTACGCGTATAAAGTACGATTATTTGAAATGCTTGGGAATTCGTGTTGCTTTGTTTATTTTTAAATTATTTTCTTATGGAAGTATTTACTAACGTTTTATTAATTTTTAAAGTAGATCGAATACCAAATGATCGACAAAAAATCTTGTTAAATACATTGATTTTTTTCCATTCATTTTATTTTAAAAGGAAGAAATTGCTGAAAAAAAAGTTTTGTAGAGAAATTGTCAAAAGTTTCTGCTTGCTTACAATTTCTCATTAATAGTACTATTACGACTAATTTTAAATTAATTATAAATTATTAATTAATCAATGTTATCAGCCTATGGTATCTACAAATTACATAAAAATGGTTTGAAAGGCAAATTTTTCAATAGGAGATATTTTAGAGTATATAAATAAAATTAAGAATACTTAATAAAAATAATGCAAATTCTTCTTCATTTAAAACATGTAAATTTAATCAATGAGCCATTTAAAAAAAAATTTTTTCGCATTAAAAAATTCCAGGAGTAAACGGTAAATACATCACATCACAGTAGGCATTTAAAAATATAATAATTAATACAAGTATAAAAACTATTTTCGATGCCTCGAATTTCAATAGAATTTGTCAACAATGACATAGAATTTTGTATTAAAGTAACTTTTCCTAATATTTTTTATCAACCAAAAGAGCTTCCCAAGACTATTTTTCAAGAAATTATAAAATTAATCTTGAATCTCGGACAAAAAATGTTTCGTCAAAATTTTCTTATAAATGAAAAAGAAAATCATTTCAAAACTAAATCAGTTTCAAAAAAAAATTATTAGAAGTAATACATAATACAAATTGTGTCGTTAGTTATAAAATATATTTATAATTAATATTTTTGAAAGGCCAATTATTAAATAAGCATATAAACATATTTAAAATATGAATTTAAGTTTTTAGAAAAAAATCTTTATATTTTGAATATATTTTAAGGAGCATTTTTATTATTCTTTGACTGAAAAAGTAGAGTTCACTAGCATACACGGCTAATAAATCAAAAATAATTACAAGAAAATCACTATTTATATTTAAGGAAAGTATTTTACTAAAATAAATTTCATGGTTACTATTTTTCTCTTTACATTTAAGCATCACAAAATTTATCAGAATTACTATACATAATGAGTTTAACAAGGGTCATTATTTAAGCTGTAATCTCTTGGAAACAGACTCAAATTTTCTATTAAAAGTTCACAATAAATTGTCTTAGCTAAAGAAATTTCCCATTAAAATCAGCATTAAAAGCGTATTTGGAAATTTGCAACCTAAATTTTTATACTTATTACCATACAGTTTTGAAAGATTGAATAAATTATAAAGGAATTGGAATATATTTATTTCTGTGATGGCATATATTAATACTTTTGTACTTGTATGAAATAACTGTGCTGTACTTTTAAAATTATTATATACTTTTTATTTGAAAAAGGGAATAAATTGATAGTTTATATTAATATTAAATTAGTGTGATTTCATTAAGACACTGTATACAGCTTTAAAAAGAACTGTATTATTCTCAAATTTAGTAAATCAGAAGTATATATTTAAATCATATCAATAAATATATGAAATTATAAATGAGGTCATGTAAAATATGTACATGTTTGAGGAATTAGTATTAATGTATGATGTATAAATGAGTCATTTATTCATATTTATTATCTTTCGCCTTAATAAACGAAATTAATGTATGGTATTTTTTTCTAATACTTTTTGAATCTGCCGAAACTAGCAATTCTAACAAAAAAAATAATATTATGTGATTTAATTAGACAAGAGATGAAATAAATTTTTCTCTTTCTTACAGTTTATAATCAATTATACAAAAAAATGTACAATCTTGTACTTCGTACATTTAAAAAAAAATTTAATTTCAATAAAATTATCCCCATTGTAACTTATTAATGCTATTCGTTGTTTGTTTGTAAGGTGCAGTCCCGTTTTTCAATTGCTTGGTAATTTGATTGATGGATGTGTTCTGGCCAAACATATAAAAATTTCCACATAGAAATATATATTCATGTATTTCCATTCTTCCTTTATCTTATTTAAATGAACAACAAATAAAATTAATGAAGAATAAGAATTAATAGAATTATTTGAACCAAAGTACATAAGAAACTAAAGTAATAATTTAAAAGCTTAAAGTAAATTATAAAACAATATTTAAGAACCAAGTTTTTTTTAAACTGCTTTTTGAGTTTCGAATATTTTTTACAGTTTTTCTTGAAATATTCATTGATGAATTAAAATATTTTTAAGCAATTATATTTGTTTTCTTGAATTATTTGTTCTTTTTATGATAAGAGTGCGTGCTTATTTTTTAATTACATTCATTCCTATAGGTACTTTCCTATGTTACAATATCAACCAACATACACGTTCAAAATCTCTCTGTAATGTAAAGGTAAGTATTTGCGACATTATATCCAAAGTAAACTGAATATATTTGAAAATTCTGAATCATCGTTTTTCTGCAAAATTCATCCAGTATCTGATTCCAGTGCAGTTCTTCATTAACAAAGTCTCTGAAGCGAAGTAATGGTGTCTTGAATTAAATCTGCTTCCCCTCTCCCTCAGAGGATATCCTCTGTGTAATTATGCTGATCAATTTCCCCAACTACGATCTGATTGACAACTTAATGGATTCTTAACGAACTGAACGCCAAATAGTTTTGCAATCCGTCTATAACGTGAAATCACATTCCACGAACCACATTCCAAATGAAGGAATTAGATCTTCTGAGTATTGTGTGTGTTTGTCTCAGTGATGCAGGTTTTACTTAAAGGATGTATTAGATTTATTTGATTCAATTTCGTTTGAAGTCGAAAAATTATGATGATGGTTAAGAATCGAAGCAGATTTCCTTATCTCCAGTAATATTCGATGTATAACACAAATACAAAGATTTATGGTACCAAAGTGAGAGAGATTCACCAATTTTAAAGCATACAAAATCGAAAGTTGATTTTTCAAAAGTTAAAAATCAAAAATAATATTTAAATGCCTTTTGCATCTAAATGTATGCTTTATATTCAATGAAACTATGTAATAATTAAGAAGATAAAACAGCATCGAAATAAAGTAATGGTGCTTATTTATCTTCAAAAGAGAAAGGCTCTAATTTATTTCTTTGGAGAAGAACAATGATTTCTATCTCAGGAACCATGTAATTATTTCAATTGAGCCACAAAAAGGCCTGTACTTTGATAATTCTATATATTTGTTTTTCAAATTATTTTTCTGTTAAAGAGCCAGTTAGCTGTTTTAAAGTTTTTTCCAGGCAGCGCTTGTGCATAACTTTGATCGTGATTGACGTTTCTGGAATCGAAAGAAAGGAAAAAATTGTTATGACTGAAATTATTTTGGCAAGATAGCAAGAATCAATACCTACGAAAATGTATGTTTTATCGAAGGAAGTAAATTTCTGTTTTATTGTTTGTGGAACTAAAATATTTATCTCATTTAGTTATATAATTTTGATTTAATTCAGTATCAGTTTACCTCAATACTTTCTTTGTACAATTGATTAATTTTTATCTGAATATTGGCCAAACAATATCGTAAATATCTTCAGCCATACGAATTAAAATTCAACCATTTTGCTTTAAATATATTCTCTTCTTTATTATTTGAAACATATTTTTAAATGCAAAAGGACACTCTTTTTCCTATATTCAAACTATTTAAGAACGACTTTCAATATACAAGTCTTTTTACATAATGTTATGTATTATGTAAAATTTTATAAACTCTTTAAGATTTTTTGTATCGATACAAAACTAATAATAAATGTATAACATTTTTCTTTTCGGCATATATTAATGAAATACAAAATTATGGACTGGAAAAGTTATTAATTGGAAGCATCGTGAACGAATGAGTTCAATCTGAAGATAGTACTCTGATGGAATGACCAGCATTTTCACCTGACTTTAATCTGATAGAGCATGTTAGAGATGTATGGGATCCTATATAAGCATGATTGGTATATGATGTATGGAATCCTACGGAGCATTCTTGTCTAAAGAGTTGCAGCCAATCAATCGCCTCTTACAGGCGTACCGGTACTTCAGAACATTGCTTTCTGAGTGGAGTAATCTTCTCCAAGCTTAACTCGATAATTGGGTATTTAGCATGCCTGCATGTATTCAGCATGTATTTTATCGTCTGGAAGATATAAATGTATTAGCGAAACCATAAAACCAGGTTTAAAGTTAAGTTTTTTGTAAAGGAGATATTTTTTGTAATTGCTCCAGGGAACAAAAATCGCAGTTTTTATGAATAGTATCATATGTACATCAACGTTTTTGTTCTTTTGTTTAATTATTTGGCTTTCTGAAAATGTTTGTTTTGTCTCTGATCCTTAATTTGCCAGAGCTGGTATTATCCTTAATTTAAAGACATAACTTGCTTGTAATAGAGCATATACGTATGCATTATGGCGATCTCTAATTAGTACATAAAATTGGCCGACAGAAGACTGGTATAATTTTACTCAATAGTACTATGAATAATAGACAGTCAATTCGAAATTACTTACATAATCCCATATAGTAAGTGCGTCCTGATTAATTATAGTTAAACATAATTGAATAGTTAATTAGCAGTACTGATAAATAGTTACTTTCCGAGCTAAATCTATCATTTTGTTAATAATGTAAAGCACAAATCACCATTAGAGTACTGATGGCTACAAAATTGATGGTACATAATCGATGTACATCAACTATTACATATTAAATATAATAATATGTTTAGAATAATTTATATCCCTATTGATATATTGCATTGGTATTTTTTATGGATCTCACATATCAATCAAAAAATCGATATCTAAAGGATAATTTGATTCGGCATGTAGAAAAAATGGCATCATAATTTTTTTGAAAAATATTTACATTTAGTTGCTGACATTTTAAACATTTAAATACCAATAAGTTTTTATTTGCCCTTCTTTACTTTTTTTGGTAGCAACATTTGTTAATTAATCAATAAATACATTATTTATAGAAAAGAGTTTTCAAAAAGTATGACATTTTTACATGTAACTTTATCTAAATGTAACAAGAAAATATTTTCAAATCTTTATACACAAGTTTCCATAAATTAAAGAGCAAATACAAAGTGCTGATTTTAAAACACAAAAGTAAATTATGAGTAACTGAAGGAAAATGACATTGTTATCATGTACGGCGTAAAAAGCCTGTTTTATTGGATAATGAATATGCAAATATTTTGAACCACATGTCAGATATGCAAGTCAAAGATAATAAATGAAGAACAGAATCTGTAAAAATGGTATAATGTAATCGAACTAGAATGCTACATAATATTTTATGATACTCGTGACCAAAATATTTGTTAATATATACTCTGCTAACTTTAACAATGTGTGAAGATTTTACTTTAATTTTACAACCATTTTCACTTATTGTTAGAGCAAGGACATTTTCCAGCATTTTATCATGAATTACTTTTAACAAATATCTACAGATTAATTTAATTAATCATGTATGCTATTTTCAAGCTTTAAAAATCATAATATGTATTCATATTACTTAACAAAAAATGTATTTTTCGCCTCGTCAGCTATTATTATTATGATTGCTTAAGAAAACTTTTTTCAAAATTTCTTTTCTAATTAGCTTAATATAGGAAAGTATGACAGACATAGAAAATTCTCCAAGCAGATTTCATTAATAATTTGATTAGTTAGAATATGGAAGTTTCTTAAAAAGTATAAATGAGAGAGAACTGAATCTAGTCTTCAGAATTTGATACCATTCCTTTCTTATAGTCACAGAACAAATGCAGTTTTATAAGATATAGTGCTAACTTTACGTTTTCTCACATATTGAAGAATAAGAAATTAATTAACCATGCGAATCTGTAATTTTTAAAAAGTCACTATTTAGATTCAATGTTCGATAATAAGTTCAAATATTTTTCAAACAAAGTGAACTGATATAGATTTTACATGATAATAATATGATATGATAAATATCTGTCGACATAAAAATAAATACTCTAAGCTTCGAAAAACGCAGAAGGCAATAAAAAAAAGATTTGATTGTTAACACACGGAAATCGCAGTTGGAGGGTTAAAAGAAGGTTTACACTGCGCAATTTCCTTGCCTCTTGTGTCCATGAATTTATTTTATTGATAGATGAATAAAACAGAATAGATTTTCAAAAATTTTAAAAACAAATTCTTAAAACAAAGTTTTGTATTTAAAATTTCATTCATTATGAAAGTTGTGAAACATAGTAATTGTGGCCTATCACATGAGATTAAATTTTTATTCAATTACTTGCGACTTATTTGAATCTATGTATAGACTATTGATAGTGAACCTTCTCACAAATGATGCTTGTATCTGTACTCCATACTTCCTTATCAAATCAAATCATTTACTTACGTAAAATAAAGGCTTGATTTCGAGTTTGAATCCTATTTCACTAGAAATCAGCCTGTATGAAAGTCATAAACTGAGATACATTACGGTTGTTTGTCGTCTTAGTTTTTAACTTAAAATTAGAAGAATTTCTTATCATATAGTTATGAATCTGTGATGCTGCTTCCCAGCATAATTAGTTCTATCACCGGAGAGAAAGATTTATAGTAGTATGTACTGGCTGCTGTTGAATACTTTTAAAAATGATCCCAGAGATTGGCGACCATTTGGCTACTTGGTGACGAATTTGGCGAAAAAGTGGATAATTCTCGAAACTTTGAGACTTTTTCTGATTCATCCATTAGGAACCGAGATACATCCAGATACGCCCTGATTGGTCCAGATATTTCTAGTCCCGCCTCCTGGGAACTGTATGAGGACGGCAGGTTCAAGCTTCAAGCAGTAGTTACATTCCTAGGTAGCGCACTCAAGATCAGAGTCCTCGCAGAAAGTCAAGGTAACATATCGACGTCAGGTCCGTGGTACTCTTTCAAGATCAGGGATAAGCCCCTACCTTGGCTAGACGTTCCGTTAATGCTATGCATTTGGCTTTGGGCAGTAGTAGACGGAATCGACGATAAATAACCACTCTTCCAGAGGATAGCGAAGCCAAGCAAGTGCTGAACTGAGTTGTGTGCCTTGTAATCTATTGAGGAAGCAGCATCGAGTACTATAGCCAGTACTGTGGATATTGTTACGACTGGTGAGCTACTGTGTTTGTTGTGTGCTGATGTGTGTTGGTCTCGGCTGTAAACAATTGTCGTCACCGTGTTGTAAATATATGTTGCCTCTGTATTGTACTGTCTTCGTAAAGAAAATAAACGTCATCTGTGTTGTATCTTCTGAAAAAGGACTGATCATTGTGTGTGCTCAACTTCTCACACCATAAAACTCACTATACAAGTAAACGAACCTGACGGATTAGGATAGGAAATCCGTAACAATATCATGAATTTTCTTAGTCAGACGAAGAAGCACCAGAATTACATATAATGAATAATTTTAAGCGTTATACTAATTTTTTCGCTATTTCGCTGTTATATTAACTTTTTCAATTAACGAAAAATTGTTTTAACGTCTATGCTAGCGAACAAAAGATTAACTTCAATACATCTCAATGCCATCAAAATCTACAATAAATTTGCCATATTATTTTCGAACATTGTACCTGCATTCATGTATATATTTAAAATGTCTCCCTACAAATTAGATGGTTATTTTTGCAAATGTATAAAGGTGTTGGAGGATATAAATAGGGAAAGTTATTTTTATCAATGAAAATATTTCAGGAATATATATTTTCAATTAGAACGAAACCTTCTTAGAATCATCTAAATTCTCTCTTATTACATTTATTCTCCCGGAAGCATGTGATTTAAATTTTATTTTAAGTCAGCAAAAGGCCATTTGCTTTTGGCAGTAATTACCAAATAACCACGCAAGTACTGAAAATATTTTTTACTAACGAGAATGCTCGAAAACGAACTAGATTTTTCTTGCAACTTAAAAGTACTTTTTTCCCTCTCAAAGCTCTTAAAGTTAATGTAATTTGAATTTCTTACTTAGATTTTTTCTTTAAAACAAAAGAGCTAACGTCAAAACGGATATCAAGGTCGAATTTATAAAAGTAAGTGAAAATTATTGTATTCCTAAAGGTTTTTTTTCTCATGTTTTCTCATTGAAGAATTTCTCATGTTTGAAGTTTCTATTTATGAAATCAGCCGTATTTTACTTCTATGTACATTTTATGTTGCTAGAGAGAAAAGATATCACCTAATGGATTAAATGAAGTCATTTGTAAATAAACTTCAAGAAACCATTATTTTAAACATTATTTTCTAGAACTCAAAATGATTTGTTAATTGGCTTAGGTAAACAGAGTTTAAATTCCCATAAAAACAGTCTTTTAATGATCTTTTTGAAATGAATATTCAAATTATATATTCTACTTATTTTCTATTCATTGTATATTCTACTCAATTCCGTTCTTTTATGCTAGATAAGGAAATAAAATGAGTAGAATATACAATTTCGTGTAGAATTTATATGTTATAGTGTATTTGCCTGTAATGCAGTTTGTAATTTAATAATTTCTGAAACGGAATAAAAACCATTTGCGAAACAAAAAGAGTGAAATTACTATATTATACATATATATATATATATATATATATATATATATCAAGTCAAGCAATTTTTTAACTCATTTGGATTATTGAAGTTTCAATTTAGAAATTATAATCTGATAAATTCAAATTATAATTATAACTGATAATCATTTTTATCTAAGGATTAAATGAAATTAGTATTCTCAATCCAGCCTTATTTTAAAAGCAGCTGAGATGTACGCTAGAGTTCTTTTAATCGCATCTTAAGCGATTTTTTAAAATTAAAGCTTTTAAATAAAATACATTGACATAGGTTTGAAGTTTTATTTAAAATTTTTTTCCAGATTGAGGTGGGAAAGGCAAATTGATTTTTTTTTAAATGTTTATGTTTTGAGGACTACTTTGTTTTCTTCTTATAATTCTACTTATAATTACATTTTTTAATTCAATTTTTCAAGTATATTGAATTAGTTTGAAAGTTTTATATTCATTTTTTTTTCTAAAATCGAATGGGAATAGCACATTGAAAATTTTCTGAATGTTTATATTTTGAGTGCTAGTTTTTTTTTTCTTGTAAATATACTTTTATGTTTAATTACATTTTTAATTCCTTTTTAAAGTAAAGTTCTTTTAAAGTAAATACACTGACTTAGCTTGGAAGTTTTATGTTCCTTTTTTTTTCAGGAATGAAGTGGTAAATGAACATTGAAAATTTTCTAAATGTTTATGCTTTGAGGATTAGTTTTTATTCTTCTTTTAATTGTACATAATTACATGTTTAATTGAATTTTATAATTACAGTGTTTTAAAGTATGCACGCTGACTTAGCTTGGAAGTTTTATTTCCATTTTTGTAAGAATCGGGTGGCAAAGCATATTGAAAAGTCTCTAAATGTTTGTTTTGAAACTAGCATTTGCTATAACTCAACTTTTAAATATAATTACAAAATAAATAAACATTTTAAAATTCATTTTTCAAAAGTAAATACACTCACTTAGCTTGGACATTTTATGTTAATATTTTTTTAAGAATGAGGTGGTAAAATCTCATTGAAAAGTTACTAAATATTTATTTTGATTATTTGATTTTTTTGTGAGTATATTTCTGAAGTTTTAAATAAAGTATCTTCTGCGTTTCACGATAGTGATTTTGTGACTCGAAATTGTGATTCTAAAAGTTCTATGAAAGTAGAAACATAAAAAAATATAAATATGTTGCTTATAATACAAGTATAAAAGTTTTTTTTTCATTTGTTTAGTGAAATCTAGCAGCTGTAAGTGAAGTGTTGATTAATTTTGAACGGCAAATAATTAAGATCGAATGGGTTAATAAATCTTTTCCGTCTTATAGCGTAATGGTAGTACTGTTTTCAATCCTGGTAACTGTTTTCAGGGTAGCAAAAGTTATAGAGCACGCAACATTTACGATATCCAGACATGGAGGCTGTACTTTGAGTAAATGTAATAAAATACACGAATTTCGTCTGACAGCAACAAATTCTGAAAGAAGAAGAAAATACAAGTAGTGGCAGAATTTACCATTTATCGAATAGTAATAAATTTTCTGACATGACAAGCGTGTGAATCAAAGTATGTAAGTCAGAATTCTTACTTAGCTAATGTTGCGTATAAGTATGCTCATTCAGCATCAAATATTTGATACTAAATCAGAGTTCTTGAGCAATAAACAAATTATATTATTAGTTGCATAACAGGATTACCTAAAACCAAATAGAAATAAAATGTTTTTCGTTTTACGAAAGTAGCGGGATTTTTTTTTTTTTTTTTTTTTTTTTGCAAAATCTTGTAAAACATTAAATGATTTTGATATTTAGTAGATACGCTATATAACTAAAACGATTTGAATGTATTAACACTATACAATTATTTTGATTATGAAGTAAAGTATTTTGCAGTCTGTCAATATAAGAATTAGAAATTTCTCCTTCAGAAATTGATTTTAAATTATATATACTGAATCCGTCAATATTTGATTCTTAATCAGAGTTTTAGAGAAAAAACATATTTTGTGTGACATGCAAAGAAATGTACTTGAAATCAAATATTTTAGCAATCAAATGCTTTTTGCTTTACGAAAATAACTCTAAAGTTTTTTTCCAAATCTTTTTGATATTTAGTAAATACAATGAATAATTAAAAAATACTTCCAGGTTCTGATGAGCAAAAATTGTATAATTATTTCAAATATTAAGTATATTGCAGTTTATTAAAATGTGTATTCATTTAGAATTTTTTCCTTCAAAATTTGATTTTAATTGATATTGCTTTTAGTTCTCATTTAAGATATTTTATATTCAGAATTACACGAATTGGTTGTCCTTCTAAAATTCAAATAAATTTCTTCAGGTATTTTACAAGATATTAATATTAAGTTGCATGTTTTTAAATGACTAATAAATCAATGTAAAAGGAGGAAACAAAATGCAGTTATTTTCAGCCGGTTATATTGTTTTTAATAAACCCCATTCATTAGAGCACGTGTAATTATTAATTTTTACTTATGTTTTCAGTTGATCTTTTATTCATTCAATTTCTCTATTAAAATAGGGATGGATAGGGATTTTATTCATCCAATTTTTATATTAAAAATAGGATGTCCATTCTAATTCCACTTTGTTGGATTTCTAAACAAAAAACGGGGGTTGGGAATATTTTTATAAGAATAATTAGTTTCTAAATAAAGTATGTTAATATAATAAAATTTTATTTACTTAACTTCATTCATGTTTTTGAAGTTTTAACAATATACTTGATTTTATTTACTTCTCCTTGCCCCTCAGATCTTTTCCCCGTCTCTGTTGTTTAAGATAATACACCGTATTAAAATTTTTGGAATTTAATTATTAGTTAATATATTGGGTTAGATAATTTTTTATTCCGCACATGTGACGTTACTCAGTAATGAATTTGAAACAAAACAACACAAGATTTCAAAATATTAATAATAGTGATTAGTAAATAAAAGTGAATTATTATAAAGAATATAAGATTATGTAAATAAAACATCTATACATTTTAATGTAGTAATGAAATCGTTTTTTCAATTACAATTATTGAGTTCTGTAATTCTTTTTAAGAAATTTTAGTGAACAAATTAGTTCAGTATTATGAGAGTTCAGTAGTGAAACTGACTATATACTGGTTGGTTAGGTTTTATCGGAGCAAGCTCTATGTTTCACCTTGCTGCACCAAGTACATGGTGGTTAAACAAGATTAACTATAATAATAATAATGTGCCAGAATGTGTGATTAAAAACTCTCATGATACAAATGAGCAATCAGTATATGTAGCTTAAATCTTTACTTGTTTTCTGATTGCATTTGACTTTTTAAATCTTATTTTCCTTCACGGAAAGAAACCAGATGAAATCATTCTTTGAAAAAAGTATATGTTTTAAATTTAATATTTTGCAAATGAAGAATTTCAATTCTATTCTTTAGGGAATGGATTATTTTTAAATAGCGTCATTCGTAGATGTATTCTGTTAAGGAAATATTCTAAATTATTTTATAAGACTTATTTCTACATTAAAATATATCTGTAATTCATTTGGTTTTTAAAAAAAATGGAAAATATTCATATTTGGTTTCATAACATATAAAGGTTTTCTATTCGTGATCCAGTTCAACTGCAAAATGAATTTCGGGATACCACCATAATTTAATTATAATGTACATATAAAGAAAGCAGTTTACGCTTTTTTTAATTACTATTAGCCACTAGAGATCCCTTTACCGAAAGTATATATTTAAATTATATCTTTAAAATACGACGACTCAATCAATATGCAAAACTCTAATATATGTTATATTTTGCAGAAGCATTTTTATTTCTGGCATATTTAATGGAATGTAAAACAAATAAAAACTCCAAGATTCCCACAGGCAGATTGCTAGGAAAAAGGACTCATATGCAATTTACATTAAAATTGTAACTAATTCTCGGAAGAGATTATTCTAAAGTATAGATACCATGAATAAGAGTTTATGTACGATTACCACATTTCGAATAAAATGTTATTTGAAAGTATTATGAATTACTTGCAGGTCCACGAATGAAACGTCTTTCGCAGATAACTCAAATTCACCATTTCTTTCGTAGATAATTTCTAAATGTCCTGTTATTTTATTCTGTAGGATTGCTCTTTTTGTACTTGAAATTATAATTATATTATTTTATATTTACATTTCGACTAAAATATAAGATGTTTTTTCTTCAATTATCTAGTTTTAATTACTGATTTCTCAAATTTATTTTAATTTTCTGAAGTGTTTAAGGATGAAATACCATTTAAAATTTCTATTTAAAAATCAGATTTCAAATCTTGAAGGACCTATGAGCCTAAAATATGTCCAATAACGATGAAGGAATTTTAAATATAATCTTGCGCTTAATGAGAATACTAAGTAAATAGTTTAAAAGTTTGAACAAAGGTATTAGAAAAAATGCGGATTTTCATTGAACTACCAGTAATGGTCTTCATGGAATTTCCCCGTATATTCCCTAATAAAGACGTAATTAATAAAATTTTAGATCTAACACAAGGTAATGTATATCTCTAATGCTCAGATTTTTATTCTTGATGTTGTTCATAAGATTCCTTGCTTCAAAGTATAACGGAGAAACCAGAAAGTGAATTTTGGACAAGTTTTCTCAAATTGAAAAATCCCTTAAGACACAGGACTGCAGTTTTAGTTAGTAGATCCCAAACTAAATTTCAAGTATTTAAGTCTGTGCATTTCTGGGTTATCACGTTTACATTAATGGGAATATGTAGATAGATAGACGGTCAAACTTTCGACAGATTTAATTTGAAATTTAAAAAAGTGTACAGTTTAAATACTATAGCTTTGTACCAAATTTAACTCATCTAAACTATTGTTTTATCAAGCTCATATTGTGCGAAAGTACTGATCAACAGATGATAGAAATTTTCATAAATTTGGTTCAAAATTAGATTCTAATATACACATTAGATGTTGAAGTTACGCGTTAAAATTTCATTTATCTAAGTCATTGCGTTTTAGAGTTATGGTGGCTACATTCATGAGAAACTTCAGACGGACAGAAGATCATTTTGTTCTTCGATTTGAATCAAAATTTAATGCAAATCGACACTGTATAGTTTTAATCAGAGAACCAAATTATTTCAATCTAGATTTTGACGTTTCATGGCTATTGCGTTCACCTATTTTTGGGCAGATACATTTCCTCATAATGTATTTCGTTCGATGGAAATAATTTCTCAGATTAAAACTCTGCATTGTAGGTTTGTATAAAATTTTGATTCAAATCGAAGAAGAGATCAATCTTATGTCCGTCTGATGTTCGATAGAAGCCTACAGATTTGTTGCAAAGACCATATGCCAAATTTCATCCGCTTAACTCAACGTGATTTTGAGTTATCAAACTACACGGACATACATACTTCTAAAAATACGTATTTGGATTCAGAGATGTCTAAAAAATGTAGAATTGTCAAAATAATTATAAATTTTTTAAGGTTATATCATGTACGAGGAAATAAAGAACGTTGAATAAATTGCTGTAAAAGTTTAATAAATCCATGAAATGAAAAAAATAGAATTTAATTATTCGCGTGCATTATTGCGTGGATAAAATGAGAGTTCAAATGGATAAGGAGGGGAGAGTGCACGCTAGCCATGTATTATATGGCAACTTCTATGATGGGAGCCCGAAAGAAAAAACTTTCTTCCTCGCAGTAGCGTGACCAGTCTTTTCGAGAATCAGAATTTAAAGCATTCGGTTTAGAAATTATGTTTGTACAGTTCAATATTTTATGTAATTTTATTCCTTTTTCCAAATCTATTATTATGAATTTAAATAATTACTGTCCTAAGATATTTAATCTCATGTATAATTATGTTAATTAAAATACTTTAGACAAAAATAATCTTTAAAAGCCCTTTTATTAGTTTAATAAATGATTTTTTAATTTAAATTTTCCCTGTGCTTAGTTTTTTTATTTCTAATTAATCATTATAAATATTAAGGGATCTTGTAACATTCTTTTCAACATCATTACGGAATTGATGACACTCGCACATAACTATTTACTTAAAAGCATCAATTAACTGGTGATTAAATTCTATTTTGGAATATTGAAATAGCCTGTTTTCTTAAAGAACACAAAAAGTGTTCAGCACATACAGCATACAATAGGGGGTAAAAATCGATTACAAAATTTTCTTTTTCTTTCAAATATTAAATAATTTCTTTTTAATATCATATAAATATATTAGAAAACATATAAACCGTTTCAACTGAAAATTAGCAGAAGCGGTCCACACAAAATTGTCTCGTACAATTTCTTATAAATTATTCAGGGCAGAGAGCGCCTTACATGGCATTGACTTTCAATAGTTTCGAAATATTAACTTTTAGCTTGAATTTCACATTTTTGATGAACCCATCATGTCTTAATTAGCGAGTTATTCGACGATTAATACCTGGCATGCGTTAACAGTATCCAAAAATCAAATTTTATATGCTTTTAACAATCTATTTAAACAAAAATATGACAAAAAATGCAATTGTAATTACAAAATCCCACACCAAATTTGATATCTTTAATTCACTGCGTTTACACGCATTTGAAAGCACAGACCGACCGTCTGTCAACCCATTCATGAAATTGGCAGAAAACTTGACAAGTGTCTGGGTTATAGATCTTAAATAAATGTACCGAAATTAATTAATAGACCTCCCTTCCTTTTTTTAATTATTATACTTAACTTATATTCAAATAGTAGGACACATTGAATTCTGAACAGATTTTGATCAAAATCTGATAGATATCTGCCAAGTTGCTATAACAGGAACATATCAAATTTTAACCATCTAGCTCAAATCGTTTTTGAGTTATCTTTGTCATAGACAGATAGACAGACATTTTCTAAAAATGTGTTCTCGAACTCAGTGATACCTAAGGTGTGGAAATTCATCAAAATCTCGAGTCCGAATTTTTTGACAACTACTATATTTTCTCTATACAACGTATACGAGAAATCAAAACCTTGTAAGATATTTATGCAGAATTCTTTATAAACACTTACAAATAAAGCCATCAAGCTTTGGAGGGAAATCTATGAATCTTCATAGTTATTGTTGTTTCGATTAATAATCTCTACTTGATTCATCTATACTAATCAAGTTTCAGAGATGCGATTGTTTTGAGAGCACTCAACATTCCCAGGTGAATACCCTTTTAACTTGTAAATGGAGACGGGAGTCAAAATGACTTCGTGTTGTTCATTAGCACTGATTATCAAATGGCATTTTATACTTGAACACAATAATCTCCTTATTTCCTTCAAATTGTACTTTAGGCAATAAATTTGCAAAATTTTGAACACTTGAGTATAATTAGTTATTTTTAATCGAGTTATTTTTTATGAAAGCTTTTGTTGCTGTTTATGGAATCACTGACTCCATATCTCTGAAACTATTTTTAATTTGAATACTAAAAAAGTGAAGAAATATCCTTAAAATAATATTTTAAAATTCTGTACTCTTCACTATTGTTTGTTAAATTCTAGCAGCTATTAACATTAGTGCAATTCCATAAGATTTAAAGAAGTAAATACTCATTAAAAGATTGTTTAGCTTTTTCTTATAAAGTCTTTCTAAATTTACTATTATAACATTGAACATTTTTAATAATAATACCTTTCATATTTTGGGTAACTGCATGATTTTCAGAATGTATTGAATCTCCAAAATAAATTCAATGCTTTTTACAAAAGACAAAAAAGAAAAGTAACAATAAAGTCATTTTAAATTCACCTCTCTAACCAAGTGAGGAAAGTCATGCACCCAACTAGGGGTTAATCACTGACTGCGATCAGTTGCACTTTACTACAGTGTACACACAAGAAACAATGAGTGACTACTGGTGTACTATAAGGGTAAAATATGTTTTATTTTCAAGTATAAAACTTGCAATTAAAACTAGCTTTAATTTTATTTCTACCTTCATTAAATTCTCCACATTGATAAATTAAATTAAATTGGAATATAGAAACAACAAACATCATGCTTGAAACTTGACTTACTAGAAAATAGTCTAAATTAAAAGTCAACTATTCCGGTTTAAAGTATCGTGAATGGTTTTGAGATAATGGAAGTGTTAAGCGTATTTATTGTGAGAGAAAATGTAGCCCTTTCAAAAAGTTCATTTAAATAGGAATTTATGAATTTCATTTTTTAATTTTCATTATCATGTCTCCGAAGATCAGAAAATATGAAAAGAGCATTTATGTCACCAATTCAGAAACTCACTCGGAAATGATCCCAAACTGTGAATTAATTATGCGAAAAGTGTCTGCAACATTATTTTTGATATTTTGAGGAGTGAAATATTACAGTTCCCTTCGAGCATACCGTAATGAGTCTACTAACATTTCCCTCTTCAAATTTAAGAATTTTCATTAAATATTTTCTATCCTAGGAATTAATTTGAAAATTTGATGAATAAGTGGGTTTTATCAAGCAGAATTTTCTCAGAATAGAGAGAATTTTTAAATAACCAAACAAGACCTTTAAGAAAAGTTTCTGCAATAACCATATTACTCAAGACAAATAATGAAATTAATAAATAATGAAACAAACAAAGAAATTTTGCTAACTTATAGAAATTCTGCAATTGCTTTAAACCTTACAATATCTTTGAGTCATATATTCTGTATTTTCTGAGATAAGATAGGGGTGGAAATTAAATGGTTGAAACATAGGGCGACTATAAAATAACTTTTCCATCTGCATCTAAAGATGAAGAACGAAATGAAATCAACATTCATATGCAGCTGGTAGAAAAAATGGAAAATGAATCCCCCCCGTTCCAAAAATATTGGAGTGCAAAATATATCAATAACGATAAGAGAAATTTTATCACAAACGGAATAAAACAAGAATGAAGGCACTGAAAATGGATTATAAAAAAAATAAAAGTGATAAAAATGCACGCATAAAATAAACGAATTAAAGTTTGAAATTCACAGAAAGTGATTTTAATATTGAACAATATTTGTATATTCCAGTTTGTACGCAAAATTTTCAAATTGCTTCCTATCTCAGTATACAAGATATTGCATTGGCAACGTTTGATTTTTTGCAACTTAGATAAATTCATTTACATATGCATTCCAGTGTAGGCATATGAAATTTGTTTTATCATTTATCATCTTTGATCTAGTCATGTGGTGTTTTTTAAAGACGAGTACAAACAGATTAAAGACGACTACAAAAATAGTTAAGGTATCAATCATCTATAAAAAGTGCAGGAAAATTTAGAGGACTCAACAAGCTTGGCGATTATAGAAAGGAGCTGTTCAAAGAATAAAAACAATAACATTACTACATTTTTTTTAAAAAAAATAAAGCTGCAAAAATGGAAAAAAGACTACTCATAACAATATTTAAAAATCTTCTTCTATTTTCTTAAAGAATTAAAAATTAATAGTAGCGGATCAAGATTTGGATCAGAGATTTCTAGAGAGATTGAACATAAGAATAGAATTTTTAGGGTTGAGCTAGAGGATTCAAAAAGATCCAACATAATTTGCGAAAACACCATTTTAAATCATGTCATAAGAATTAACACAAAACGCAAGGAAACAAATACCGTTAAAAATGGAATTAAATAACTATTATATACACTACCAAATTTACAAAAACCACATATTAAATCAATTCATAAGGATTAATAAAATATGCAATGGAACAAGCTAAGTTAACTATCAAATATAGCTCTTGATAGATTCATTATTAATAAATCTCTGTCTCTAAATGTGAATATATAATACTATTAAGATGCAAATGGAGATTGCGTTTCCAAGCGAAATTGGTGCAATTATTTAAATTGCGAAAGGGGCGCTAGTACTATTTGATATGAAAATCGAAAATGTGCTTTTTGGCTAGAATTATAATTCCCCGAATGATGAAATAATTTTATGAAAGGAAAAAACTTTATAGAATTTTCGGATAGCATTGCCAAACAATTAAGTAAAAGATACTGCTTTTACCCTAAATACTATAAAAGACCGATGTTAGAGTGGTTTAAAAAGATACAGAATAAATAAAAATGCAAAGGAAATTGCAAAATGGTTAACCAGAAATAAAGAGAAGTTCATCACAAAGAAAATGAATGTTAACCCTGAAGTGCTAAGATCTCAGAGTTGGTGAAATGTAGATGTAACTGAAGGGTTTCATGTAAATTGAATTTGATGCGGTCTTGTAAGGCTTGCTTAGTGACAGCTAAAAACTATTAACTGCGATGAAGACATCGAGTTTCTACATGTGGAAGACAGTTCAATGTAACTGAAGGATTTCATGTAAATTGAATTTGGTGCGGTTTTGTGAGACTTGCTTGGTGACAACTAAGAGCTACTGACTGTGATTAGAAATTAGACAACGATAGAATGAAAATTTAAAATAAAAATCTTTAAAAAATGAAAATATTTTGATTTAAAAAGTGTTTGAAAAGATTATTATGGGGTAGATATTTTTTTTTAATTAACGATGCCAGGAAAAATAGTTAATGGTCACTTTTACGTTCTAGCCAAAAAGGCGCATTTTCGAGACAAAATCAAACCTACCAGGGAATCCTGCCATAATTTTAAATAATTGTACCAACACCATCCTGAAAAGCTGTTTTTTACTTACATCTTAAAGCAAATGGTTAACGATTCAAAGACAGTTTTGGGGATTTTGTTGATGTTATCTATCAAGCATTGGATTTCATTGCTAACTGAGTTTCGTTGCATATTTTATTATCTCTTATCAGTTGAATTAAAATGGTGTCTATTTAAATTATGTAGGGTATACTAGTAGTCTCTGATAGAACCTACATAAATTACGAAAACACTATCCGTCGCATCTACTTGTTTTCATCGCTCCAACGGTACCTTCTCATACTCGCTTGTAAATTACTTTATAAAAAATATTCAGTTGCTTCAGCTTTTTACCACATGGTGAATTTGGTCCGTGTTTTTTGAGTTCAGTTTCCTTTATGAATTTATTTTCGCTATTTTTATTTTTGTTTGCTATTACATATTACGCCCTTTTCCTGATAGTATTTATTTATTTTGTGTCTCAAATTTATATCGCTTTTTATATCTCTAACTCTGACCTTCTATAGCATTTGATATAAAGATATTATTTAACAATTTAATCTTTTAATAAAATTGTTCAATAATAGTTCAGAAAATGCTGTTACTATTTTTGTGATCCACATTAATTGCATTCCCTGACAAGTGATTCCCTGAATAAGAGGACACGTTTCCCTTCGAACGACGAAATAAAGGAAACTGTACAAAACTTACTCAAGAATCATAACGCCCCTTCATTTTACAGTAATGACATAGAGCTGTTATCAAAATGATGGGACCTTCATTTTTTTTTCAATAAAGGTACTCTTATATATATAGCACAATAATTGGCCTAATATAGCTAGCTATCTTGACTCTGTATAAGAATCTATGCGCTTCTCTTCGGAATAAGTGGATCATATGGTATTTGTAGTAATATTGCTTCAGGATAAGCTAATAAATTTCATCTACTCTGAAAAGCCACCTGAACCTTCCTTGTCTCTTTGACCTAATGTAAACATACCCTTCTGCATAGAAAGTTGCAGATTGTTTATTTTGGGGATAATATGTGCGATGTCTCTTTGATTATTTGGCGAACAGAGGAAATTGCAGTATAACAAAATTATCTAACAAATGCCATTTATTCGCCCTTTTGATTAGAATGGAAATAAAGGTTTTACCAGAAATTCGTATTTTTCAAGTCATCTCCAGCAGAAATTTCGTTTCCAACCTAATAATATAAATATTTTGTACCCGAAAAATTTTAGCTATTTTTTTAAACAGAAGCAAAATTAAGAGGTGTTGTGCTTAATCTAAAATTAAAATGATTGATGATAAAAATTTAAATATAATTAGAGAAGCATATTTTAAAATTATATTTTATTATTTTTAAAATTTTCCTTCGTTTATAAATATTTATTCCATTAAGTAAATATTAAAGCATTTCTCCTATAATTTATTTCTTTTCCCCATATGACAAAAATGAAATAAAAATAACAGCATAAAAATATAATTAATGAAGAGCAGAAAAACTTAGAATTAATGAATCTAAAACTAAAATATTCTCAAAATTTGCTAATTTATTTTTAAAGGTAATTGTTTTAATCATATTGTTTTAGTTGGTTGTTTTCTTCCCTGTACGTTTAAGGAATTGTTTTGCTTTTTTATCAACTTTTGTTGATAAATTATGGAAAATTTTCGGTAAGTCTCTCTCTCTCTATATATATATATATAATTTTGTTTGAAACAATTTTTCATTTAGAAAATTCTGATTAATCTCGGAAATTAATTCTAAAGAAATATTTTAAAAGTAATTTTAATAACTATTTTCGATAAATACATTTTATTTTCGATTTATTAAGCGAATCTTATATATATTATATTTATCATATAAGATAAAAAGGCATATATGTTTTATATACATCAGTTATTCTCAAAATAAATTTTTTGTAGTAAAATGTGACGAAAAAGCGAAGGTAAAAGGTAAAGTATTGCTTTGTTTTGTTTTTTTATCCAAATGATTCTCAAAATTTATGTCATCACCCCAGTAAGATATGCCACAACAAATAGGATAAAAGTACAGAAAAAGAAGCGATACAAATTTATTTGTAATGAGCTGCCAAAATTGATGTTTTAATATAATTTTTATATTTTTAAGACATAATTATTATAATTTTTAGCTTGTACAAAAATGAAATTTAATATAATACTTTGGAATATTAGTAACAAATTCGTTTTGAGGCTGAATAATTTTTTCAGAACCATTTATTCGCATTAAAATTATGAACCAAAAGTATTTAAGCTAACAAAGACAACAATAACTGTTTTTCTTACAACTCATAACCAGAATATTCAATAAATACTGAATCGTGACACCATTATCAAATTATTATTTATTTAATATGCATTAAAATATATATAATACACATACGCAGCATATACAAATATAAACATTGCATAGATATTACTTCCAATGATTTTAAACTGCATGCCTTTTGTAACCACATTTTTTGTGACCATGCACTGGCATGGCCGATGACAATTTTTGAATATTCTTTTCAAGGAATCTTGTAATAGTTAAGCAACAAGTTCTTCGATTATTTTTTCATCGTTTCCTTTTAACCAATTGACAGAGAACATGCAAACGATAATTACTAGTTTCGAAATCAAAAATGCTTTCCAAAATGTAGCAGTGGAAAGAGTACACATTATTCAATATTCATATGCAAAAATAGCACTTTATACAGAAGAAGTTATATTCTGTAATTCACATGATTTCAGAAATGCTTTATATAATACCATTACTTCAAAGAAATTCATTTTTCGAAGGAGAAACCTATGTTACAGAGTCCAGTGTCTGTATTAGGCTGGAACAGAATTTTTTTCCCCACACAAGTTCATTCAGCAATATCAGTTCAGGTGATTGTAACTTTTATAGAGTTTATAAGTGTTCAACATTTAAAGAAAAAAATCTTAAACTGAAATAACTTTCTCTGATATACAAAAAAAATTATCATTATGCAATGAAAGTAATACTTTTTTGCCAAAAACTTATGCTTCTGATGCATAATTCTTGGATTTCGCATTTAGGTTTCTTTTTTCTTTTTTTTTTTCAAAAGCACTAGTTGATAAATTTTAATATAAATTTTATAACAAAAGTGAAACTTAAATTTCAGTCACAACATGTAGTTCAATCTTCTGAAAAAATGCTCTAGATAACATCTCATAGATATATCTGTTGATCCTGCTTATAATTCTTGAAAAATTGAGCATGTATCTCTTTTTCCCGGCTGCGTTAAAAATAAACGTTTCCTTTCAAAAAGAATTTAACGCATGCTATTCCAAAGTTTATACATTGAGCTGCCCCTTCTCTTAGAATGTTGATTAAAAATGTTTTGATATATGGCTCAGGTCTAGGCTAATGGAGCGAAATGTTATATAATATAGCGAAAAAAATTAAATATAGTTTTTTTTTATTACAGGCGATATTTAAAAATTGATTTTTCCTTCCATGTAGATTCTTCCATTCATTAAAATTAAGAAAATCTTTGCCCTACATATTAATAGCAAATATTTTTCACAAAAAAGGCGAATTTTAAGAGGAAATATTTTTAAAGGATGAATGTTTTCTTTAACCTCTTCCATTTCAATTCCTTTCTTCTATTCATTTCTCTACCAATAGGAACCTGAAAATAGAAGAAAATTTTATTAATAAAATTATATTTAGTTTTTTTGAAATATAAATAGTAGTTAAAGAATGTAAACGATTTTAGAATTTTTCATTTCAAGACACAAAATAAGAAATGAGAATTTTTAGTAAAAGTTTTACTTTAAACAAAACAAAAAAATAAACTTATTTACCTTTCTTTATTTCAAAAACTGCTAATCTCAAATTAGAAGAGAACTAAACTAGCAATACCAATGAGTTCAAACAAAAGTCAGAATGAATGTTCTCTTTTAAAAATTTTCTTCTTAAAATTAACAAACAATCTCTAAAATTTAATTCAAAAAGGAAAATCCTTATAAATGTATTAAAAATATTATTAATATTTTTAATTCATGCAAGATTGACTCAGTTTCAAATATTTTATTGTACATTTTAAATGAACTTTAAATTAATATATTCATTGAGTGAAAGTAATTTGAAATGTATATATTACTATCAAAAATACAACCATTAGTAATCTTTTTATAATATAAATTGAAACAAACGCACATTTTAAAAAGTTATAAAATACAATTTTGTAATATCACAAATTTCATTCTGTACAATGTAGACTCAAGGTATTGTAAAGAAAAATAAAGAAGAAAACTTTATGCTTTACCTTGCGCGGAGTTTTCTTGTTTTCTCCAGGAAGCTTCATTTTTCTTAGTTGAATTGATAGACTTTCGAAGAATTCATGCTGTTTTATTTTTCTTATATAAATTCGTATACTGAATCAAAGAATCTATTTTAGTATTACATTAGTGGGTACGAAAAAAGTTTTTTATAAAAAAATGCAATATTTTATCTAACAAAAATGTGATATAATATAAAAACATGAGGTTGTGAATTGTGTTTTTAAAGAACTTAAATTTTTAATTGAAACTAAGTAGTTGAAGGAGTTTGTAATAGTATAAAATGTGTAACTAACTTTTCCAGCTGACTTAGCCATTAAAATATGACGTGTTTATTAATAATGTCTTACAATTACAGTCCGAAATAATTTTTTATTTAGAGTGCTGCTAGTAATTGAATCTATTTTTACATACCTGTAAATATGTCCCCTTTTCAAGAAACAATCTATTTGTAAAAAATGACTATTAAAGTTATAGAGTCAATCTCTGATTATAAATTAATTCTATTAATAATGATAAATAATTTGAAGGCTACAAACCATTTCCAAGGAAATAGTCGTCTTTGAGCATATTATAAATTAATGACTTTTTGATGATATATGAAAATTATTATTAGGAAATAAGTCCTTATTTTAAAGAATATTCCACAAATATTCATGGAATAATTTCTAGTGTTAAAGGGAATTAAAATTATGTTATGAAAAAATCTTATACATTAGAGCATTATTCTTTCAAGTTAATGTTTTCGATAACGTAAAACGAAAATTTACAAAAGGAACTTTTTGTTGTAATTACGAAAATTATTCAGGATACAAACTAATTACCAGTCTGGATCATCAATCAATGTTTCTCATTTTCCTTGTTCACGGAAATTTCCTATCATTTGAGAAAGATTTTTTACACCGGAAATAATTCTTTGTTCCAAGTACCGATATTTAATGAACGTGGAACACAAATTAAATTTCGAGTAATGCACTGAAATCAGAATATTTGTTTTCGTATTTTTGACATTATAGTTCACTTAAATGGTTATTATGAGAATTTGAAATCAAACGGTATAAGAAATGAAGCAAAAGTAATTAGTATATTATATGACATCAGAAAATTAATAATAAAATTTGTAAAAAATGCATATTCATATAAGCCTTATTTTTTAATGAAGTTTCAAAATTATAAATTGGAAAATTTTTAAATTTCTCTTACAAATGTTTGTTTATTTTGGATATTAAACAATTATTGTTGTATTCAAAAGAAATGGAAATAACGTATTAACCGGCGAAGACGCGCGCTTCTGTTGGAACTCGAAGACACGCATCGGGCTTCGCAGGCCCGAAAACGTTTTTCGTGAGAAAAATGCAAATAGAATTACATTTACATTTCCGAAAATCTAAATTGCACAAAAGCATACTACTGAAAATATAAAATAATGTTTTTCAGATAAATGCCACTTTTCAAATTACAAAATTACAACGAGTTTTAGTACAAAATATTTAAAATAGTTTAAAGGTTCTTTTCTCTTTAAAACTGAAAATTACAAAACATACATGAGACATAAATTATTGTTATTATTTTTATTAATAAAAATTGTTTCTACATTAGTAAATTAAAATAAAACTTACATTTTAGAGACATTTGCAGCAAACAACGCTGCTATGTTCCCCGCATACATTTTTTTTACAACTAGAACAACACATTTGGGATTTTCTGTCCTTTGTACTGGGACATACATGGCATCTTTTTCTAGAATTTTTTTTTTTTTTTTTTTTTTTTTTTTTTTTTT
>JAPMOQ010061498.1:487780-585372 GCA_026543055.1 Argiope trifasciata | reverse complement strand
CATATATTAAATGAAAATATATTCATTTATAAAAATATAATAAATGAATAAATAAGTGAACTTAGATAAAATATATCATGATTTCTAGCTTTATCTCAGTGATATACTAATATTTAGCATTCAATAATGATATGAAAGTGGCATTTCTTCAAGAATATAAATGATTTTTTTAAATTAAACTTTCAAAATAGATAACATGATCCATTTTAAATCCTTTCTATTGAACATTTTCAGTCAAAATTCTCTCACATCTCTGCATATGATTCAAAATATTCAATGAATCTTACTTGTTCCATCTTTAGATGAAAATATTTTAATTGACATTAAATATTCAAACTTTAATCTTATTTATTTCTTTAAGAGATTGGGATATTTATTAACATTATTCATAATTTATCAAAAATCAGCCTGAAATACATCAAAATATATGCCAAATATAGAAGGATAAAGAATTTTTTTAAATAATTTATTAATATTTTATGTAGGGAATTGAATTGTAACTACACTACTAATTATCTTTAGAAAATTATGCACATCGTTTCGAAAAACATGGATGAATTCCATTAATAATGAAAAATTAAATATTTATAAAGAAAAACTGAAACTATCTTCTAAAGTTTTTTTTCTGAAAAAAATATCTCAATTTGAAAATTAGTAGTATTAATATGTACTTATCATAGAAACATTTCCTTCATATTTCAAATTTTCTTCTGGATATTAAAACAGTTTTTCTCTAATAATTCACAATATTATTAGAGAAAACGAAATTAATATAATCTTTATACAGGAAACTAAACTTTAACAATGCTACTTAATCATCTTTAGAAAACTATACACATCGTATCGAAAAATAGGAATCAACTTAATAAATCCCATTAATAGTGGACTTTAAATATTTGAAATGGAAAACTGAAATTACCCATTCAGCTTTACTGAAAAACTATCTTTGCAACATAAAAAGTGGTTGTATTAATATGCACTAATAATAAAAAGATTTCTTTCATATTTTAAATTTTCTTTTCTATATGAGAAGAGATTTTCTCATAATTCATGTGTGATAATTATTAAAATATAATCTTAAAGCTTTCTTATCCATTTGGAATAAATGCGATTATTTCTAAGAATAAAGTTTTTATTAATGATATTTGAGTGATCGAACCTAAATCCACAAAAAAATATCGGCTAATTTTTTAATTTACAATAAAACAGATTTTAACACAGATACTATTCATGGTCTTCAAGTATTTTTACATATTTCTTTACTGCTGTGTATCTGAAAATTTAGAATTAGAATATTCATTGAATTTTACTTTTCCTGTCTTTAGATTAAAATATTTCAATTGGCATTAAATATTGGAACTTTCATCTTAATTTTTTTCTTTAAAAGGTGAGAATATTTGTCAATATTATTCATAAAGTATTAAAAATCGGCCTAAATTAACTTATTCAGAAATAACTGGTGTAAGTAAAAATTTCATACTTTAAACCAAAATGGAGTTTTTTAATATTTTAATATGAAAATATTGATTAAAATAGTTTTTCTTATAATAATTAATATGAAAATAAAATGTTGTAATTTTATCAAATGAAATGAATATTTAGATTAAAAATTAATTCCAAATGAAAAGAAGAAAATCTAAAACATCTAAAATCTTTTTCCATTGTTTTTGTTATTTTTTGAAAATTTTTCAAAACGATAAAACCAATGACATAAAATATGATTTTAAAGTTTACATGCTGCACCTTATTCTTAACGAATATTAAAAGTTATTATCGACGGATCGAAAGTTGAATAGAAGTCAGAAGACTTTTTTAAATGCTCAAGAGTTCAGTTCATGAATATGAGGAAAAAGATTTCTTTAAAGCTAGAACAGAACAAAATACTAAAACAAAATCTAAAATTGAAACTTAGGAAGAGCTTCTTAAATAAAATGTATATCAAAACATCAACAAAAATCTCAATTTTAAATCTCATATTTATCTTGTGATATTAATAATTTTCCACAAAATATTCCATTACCAAGAAGTTATTCCATCATTAAGAAATATGCATTACTACTTATTTATGTATAAGATGGTACAAAAATGTAGCACTATAGCACAAAAAGTGTCCATGTTGAACAACATTTTTAAAAATTATTAATGAAGGATCGAAAATCCAATATAGAGTTTTTTTTAAAAAAACTCTTAATATTAAAGAATTAAATTCATGTAAATTAAAAGAAACCGTTTGTTTATAGTAGGAAACAGAAGAAAATTAAAGAAGAAAATCTAAAATTGAAACCTAAAAGGAGTTTCCTAAATGAAATATTTATCAAAACAAATATACCTCAGTTTTGGTTCACCCCTCATATTTGTCTTCTGATATAAATAATTTTTCAAGAAATATTCAATTATCAAGGAGCTATTTATTTATGTATGAAATAGCGCGATCACAAAATATCGATTTAAAGTTTTGCATGTTGAACCGTATTCTTTAAAATTATTAATGACACATCAAAAATTGTATAGAGGACAAAGAACTTTCTAGACATTGAAAAGTTCAGTACAAGCAAATAAAAAAATCGTTGGAAAAATATATATAATTTTCGAAAAAAGTTAGAAAATTTATAATTCAAACCTACAAAGAATTCTTTAAATAAAATATGTAGCAAAAATATTCTAAGTTTTGGCTTATCCCTCATATTTGTCTCCTGATATGAATAATTTTTCACCGTATATTCCATTACAGTGAAGTTAGTTATTTATGGATAAAATTTCGCTCTCATGTTTCTAAACAATAAAATTTCTTTATAGGAACTTTAGAACCCCATGAATATTTAAAAGTCGCACCCATTTAAATACCGCAGCTATCTGTCTTCTGAAATCGCTCAAATCCCAAGTGTACACTTCACTATATTTTAGAAGTACCTAAAATTAAGGCAGAAGACTTAGGTTATCTTGCATCCATGTACACAAAAAGTTATGCGCTTTTAGAAACTCGTTTTACTTTTCGAATCCATTGTTGGAATTTTAAAACAGCATATGGTAGAAATCCCAATGAAAGCCTTTCTGGTGAAATATTGTGCAAGAATGAAATGACTTCTAATAATAGATTTCTGGTAAAATATTGCGCTAGAATGAGATGTTTTCTGATAATAGGTATCTGGTGAAATATTGTGCAAGAATGAGAAGATTTCTGATAATAAATGCTAAATTATTTCATACATGGGATTTATAGGATTATTTGTCAGTGGATAAAATTTGAATCCATCAGATATTTTTTTTGTAAAAAGAGCAAAAATAATTATAGAAGTTTAAATCATTTGAATTTAAATTAATTATGAATAGATTTTTTTAAAGATAGCTTAAAGTAAGTTAGATTTTAAATTACAAAGTTTCCTCAAATTGGAAAGTGATAAAAATAAATTGAAATAAATCGCTTACTATTAGATTCCCGATGTTAAAATAATATCTTGATTTTGAAAATTTAATGAGCAATTAATTGATTAACCTTAATCAAATTTTAATTTTATGCTTGAAGAGCCATTTTATGAAATGAAATAAAAATCTAACACAAAAATTAATTAAAGTATAGAATTTTGCACTGCTATTTATACTGAAATGTATATATATATTTTTATCAGTGATCCACAATATAATTTGAATGGGACTTCATGGAGTTAAAATTTTTTACTTGAAAGAATGCAAACTCGCAGTTTTAAATAAATGGATTATACAAGTCATCCATTCTGAATATAATAAAGTCAGCTGTTATTACTGTTTCATCCCTCTTTGTGGAAATACCCCCTTATATCTCAAATCATTTTTTCTTTGATATGAATTGTTATTTTAAGATTGAGGAAGTATAAGATTTATTTTAAGATAAATCATCATTCATTTTCCCTTTCGACACTCCTGGTTAATGTAAATCTACTTTGAAATTTTGATCAAAATTTTATACGAAATTTTATCTGAGAATTGAAACGAGATCTCACTCCCAAAATCTCTTTAACACGACAATGAAATAATATTAAATGAATGAAGACACATTCAATATACCATGTCTGTACTTACATAGGAATTTCCATAAAATCGATATCAAAACTGATGTTCCTGACCATTTCGTAATTCAGACTCAAAATTTAATTTGTTGTTAAAACTCCAAATGTAATTTCATTCATATTTGAATCTTTTTTTATCTATTTGATTTTATTGAACTGTTACCATAAACACAGTACATGTAACTTCAAACTATACGTAAACTGATAAGGGCCATAACATTTTCATTATGTGTTGTCACATAAATTAATTGCATTATGGAAATATATGGAAACTATCAACAGCCTGAAACAGGTTGAGCATATACATTATTTCATACAGTTTAGATATAATATGGCTATCAAAAATTGAAACTGCAAATATCTTGAAGCGATCTACTATTGATGAAGCCAAGATAAGACATGGATCAATACTTTAATAAAAATGACCGCCAAAGATATGAAATAAGAAATATTTTGCTACAAAAATGATTCTTTTATGAGAACTTGTGATGAAACCCCACGAATGTAACCACTTTAACCAATACACAAAAGTATTTATTGTGATCTGAAAGAAAGAGTAACTGAAGCAGGAGGCATTTTTTTTTTCTTTTCAGATTGTTGCAACAAAGAATAAAGATGAAAGTCATGTTCTCTATTAATTTCTATGTAAGCTTTTTTTTTTTTCAATTTTTAAAACAAAGTTTCGATTTATTTTCTCTTTATGGAAAAATAGCTACCTAGTTTAAGTCCGAATATCTAGTAATCTTGGAAAATTAATTCCTTTCTAAGTGCAGTACATTTGACGATAATTAATTCATTTAATTGATAATTCATTAATTCAATAAATCTACATTTAAAAACACACGTAATCATGTACGTTCCTCCTTTTGCATTTCATTGCTCCATGAATATTTCATACGAACCTTCTTTAGTCACATGGCAAAATTAACTGCGATTTTAACCTGCCATATGTATATATTTTAATGAATTATCAGATATGTAAAGAATTCAATACAGTTTCGGTTGAAATGATTTTTCTACATCCAAGCAATATTCCCTAAAGACTTTTATTACTTGAGGCAAGTATTATGAAACCACATTGAATAAAATATGATTAATATGAAGTTTTCCTTCCGTAAGGGTTTTTTTAAGGATGCTTTCATTTAAAAATCATGAATACTGCAGTCCTTTTAAGAGAAAAAATAATTTTTTTCTGTCTTGTACATTTTACGGCAGTAGATTAAGTATACCTATTTGATATAATTTTAGAAGAAATTTATTTTAATATTAATTAGTTTTATTAAGTCATAGATTATATTAATTTAATTTTAAAACTATCGAAGTACAAATTAAAATAAGTAACAGCAATTTTTCGTTTATTGCAATCTCAACAAGTTTATATTTGGGATTTTCAAGCATTGTTCAACCATAATTGTATAAATAACGATTTTTCAATATCATTTACAGTTTTATAAAAAATTATTAAGCATAAGGGGAAGCAAATTGTGAAAAAACTGAATATGTCAAGTTTGCAATTTGAACAAAGAGTTGTTATTTATTTGAGACTCAGAGTTGGCGAAGATAAACCTCGATAATTTTAGATATAAAATGTGATCTTAATGAAAAAGACTTCTCGTAAAATGAAGAAAACTCTGAAATTATTGGTTTTATATTTGTATTTCAAGTTCATAAATACATTCAAGAGTATTTTTTTAAAAATAAGTATGTTTTTTTTTTCAAATATAAGCTTTTAAAATTGAAAACATATTCAGTTAAAATTTAACTAATGCTAGACTATTATCTACAGCTTCAAGCATTCATGAAATTATTTAGCAATTTTTTTGGAAATATTACGCTGAATATTTATTTATTAGCTTAATTTATAATTAATTTGTTTTTAAATTGTTTTGATTTTGTTTGAAGGCCCTCGTTATCATCTATTCCTTTTCCATTTAAGGAACTCTAAACACCAGAAGAATCTTTACATTTCTGTGACATTTCTATTTCATTTTTTTTTTCTATTCACTGATAATTGTGTTGACAATATTCATTTTTTCAATATCTTAATGAAACGGTAAACACATACTATCGAAATGAATAAATATTAAATAGAATGTTATTATCATTACTATATACAGAATTATTTTTGTTAGTAATATAGAATGTGCCAAAGTAGTTCAAACGAAAATATAGAACATAACTACAAAAAGGTAGATTGTGGAATGCCAGAAACAAGCTCCTGAAAAACAAGTAATATATATAAAAAATTAATTCAATTCCTACTTAGGTCAACAAAGAAATTTGTTTCATTTTGGTTGCTTTTTATTAAATAATTATCAATAACTTATTGATTTTCTCAAGAATTGAACTCGCATCCTTTACCTTCCAGTGAAAAATACTGAAATCCTTACATTTTACCTATTGAGCTACAGCCTGTTGATTTCAATTTTCATCACAAACTGCTAAAACTCTATTTAAAGTATTAAAAATTAATTAAATTAAATTAATGAAGTAAAATTATAAAAATTCTATTAACATCAAGTGTTATCCACTATAAGTTTAAAAAATGTATTTGAATTTGAGTGTACGAATAAAAAGCGTTTTATTAACTATTAAAACACACACACACACATAATGTGTGAACTAATAAAAGGAATTGAAAAAGAAAAGTTTATCTTTCATGTGAAATTTACTCACGTAATTTCTACATTTGATTTACGTGTTTACAAACGTAACATTAATAGGTAAGATAGAATGTGACCAGTGAGCAAGCTGAAGTGTCAGTGAAAGTCTTTTTGTATTAACAATGATTAGATTAGTTAATGCGACTTCATGGTGTGCATTTCTAATCAGTAACCAAGTAATAAATATATTTCTTTTTGCTGATTTGCTCAAATATCAGGGAACAGATTATGCAATGAGATAGAGTGAGGGAGATAAAAAAAATACAGATCTACGTAAAAAAATTTTTTATGTAACCTCAAAGTTTGTGTAATTATGCGTAAAAAAATTTCCTTAATACTTTCTAAATGCTGAAATTCAATCATCTACTATATATCCCTATATATAAGTAATTTAAATTTAACTTGAAAAAACATCGGGACATCTTATGATATCACCAGGGTTTCTAAATAAAGTGCATAATCTGAATAATTTAATTATTTGTTATCAATTAACAGGCTAAATAGATTTTCCTAATATTCCTTCGGGTCAGAAATTTTTAAAAAAGAAACCCGTTTTGATTCGTTGTAGTTTAAAAGGGACTAAACTCTTAAGGGTCCATAGAAAAACTCTGTATTTAATTTGAAAACTCACCGGAAAGTTCTTAGCATTTACTTTGAGATCCAACAGGGAAACTATCAGCATTTATTTTAAGATCCTATAGAGGAAACGAGTAATCTGATCTTGAAGCAAAAAAAAAAAAATAATAATGCTTCCATACAGAATTTTAAAATTATAGATATGTCTTGGAATTCGGCTAAAGTTTCTAACTAAATATTCAAATGCTCTATAAAAAGATTTATCAATGACTGAAATCAGAAAGGATATCTTAAAATAGCGTATTGAATATATGCCTATACAAATTTTGGTGGATTTAGAAACACAAGCTTTTCAGTTTGCATTAATATCTCCTTTCTGAAACTATTTTTTACTGGATGTCCTGATTCTGATCTGGGGTCAGATGACATGGCATTCCACTCCCCAAGCTACCACGCTTTTCCTATTTTAGGACATTTGACCTTCGATGGTGGGGTTAACTTTCACAAAATCGATTAACATTACCTATCTTTGGTAAAATCGGCCTACTATCCGAAGTTGATACCCTACCATCCATGCAGCTTCCACTTTTAGAATGGTAAAGAATTTAAAATGGAACATGATGAAACATGATACTATTTCACATTGATAAATGAAAGAAGGAAAGTGAATGTTGAATCATCCTTTTCATTTTCAATGTGTAACTTTTTAAAGAAAATTTCATAAAATTAAGACTATTTGGATTCCACACTCTTTGTTAGATGGAGAAACTTCACCTCATAGTTTTCTTTGTTCCAGGTTTTCTTTTATTAAACTAAAAGTACAAAGCTTTTGGCATAAGTATTAAATTTTCTGTTGATCCAAAAATTTCCTGAGCAAAATATCTTAAAGATAGTATGAAGATATAGTGTAAAACGAAAGTAAAATGGATTCCTTGATATCTGTTAAATTTATGCCATAACTTATAGCCCCAAGATATCTTTAAATAGTGTGATTCCAATCATTTTATTTTCCCGTAATTTGTTTTTGCTGGAAAAAAAAGAAGTTCTGTATATAATTAGGAATGTGTAAAGGATGTTCCATAATTAACCGAAGATTAGAATTTTCCACCATTGGCGCAGTAAAGTATTGACAATCCTATTAAACAATTATTTGACAGTTGATAGTTTATAATTAATAAAAACGGAACTTTACACGATGGAACAAGGTGTTTCCATTGTTGAACAATATTTCAAAAATAATGAATGTCTTGAAGCCAGAATTCAAAAATTTGAGAATGTCCCCCTAAATCGTGTGATTTAATACTGCTAGTGTTCATTTTATAGGATTATTTGAAGACAAAGGTCTTCAAGTACGCATACATTGGACAAGGAAATCCAAAGTTGCATCAAGGAAATTCAGCTCAGTTTATGTAAAATGTTCATAGAAAATTTCAAAAAAAAGAGTGCGTTTGTGCCAGCAGTTATGGAGGCTATTTACCCTATGTGTCATTTTATGTTTAACGCTACCCTGCATGTTTTACGAATCAACAAAAATATAACAATTTAAAGGTAAAAAAAACCATTTTTTATTTAATTCAATTCTTAAGTGAATACGCTGTTCTATTGCGTAACGCTCCATTTTTAATAACTCTAAACCATCAGCTGCCAAGAGTTTTTCTAATAGATTTACCGACACTTTATTCCAAGAATGATGGCAAATTGAAATCGTGCGTTAATTTTGGGACACCCTTTAAATATGTATAATAAATAAGAAAAGAAGTTTGGTATTTCGAAAATACATATATGGTTCATTTTATAGGTCTGTAATATTCGAAACTAACACTATGCACTCATTTGTTCCACACAAAAAAGCTTTGGGTAGTCTTTTTTGAAATTTGAAGTATACTTCATTAAAATGATTAAAAATCAATTTAAATCACTTTTTTATTTAAAAATTTATTTTTCTGATTTAGCTTTCTGAATCTTTAACTATACAAGCTTTAATCTATTCTTATTCTTTTATTCAGAAGTTCTAAATTATATGGAATTACGTTGAATCCTAATTATATATATTTATAGTTCACACATCATAAGAATGAGATTAATTCCCTCTTTATTGATAAATTCTAAATTGTATTATTCGATTGCACGACAGTAATATCGAAATTCCCAATCGATTTTTACCAATTCTCTTCTATAATCTGAGAATTCACCGACTATGAAATATTCTGAGACTATTACAGATTTAGTTATTGACAAGTTTCAGTAGGAATTCCCCTACTAGCTTTAATTTTGAAAATGCTAAATCATGTTTAGGATTTATTTCGAAAGTTTACAACCAGGAATACCTTCTCTCGAAATGACATGTAAGTTTTATATGTTTGCAGAGAGACGCAGAGTTGCTGGAGTGAATTCATTCGGATTAAAGTGGTTTATAAACGTATAATTTCAAGGAAACTGTTTATTTATTATGAAGTTTAATAAACGCCTCTGGATTTCCCTTGTCTATATTCTGGTACTCTCTATCCCCAGTCTCTACTAAAAGGTTATGTATTGGACAACTGTACAATACTTACAGAAAATTGTTATGTTGGGTAGATAGTAGAGTTTATTTCCAAATTAAAGGAGTAAACTGAATCGCAAAGAAAGATAAAATTATTTCTTTCTAGTTTAAGGTATACAGTCATGTATTTATTTTCCATATATACAAAAAGTAATTAAGAATTCATTTCGGTTTTGAAATTCCTGCTGAAATTGTTATTAGTAACTAAAACGGAGAGGTATGACTAAGTTTTCGAAGTATAAGCAATCTTCGGTTTTCAAATGAAACTGCAAGACAAAATACATTTATATAAACATATAATACTATGAAATTGTGAAATTAATAAAATTATCTTCAAAGATTCACTGCCTCATTAAAAAATTGAAGTATCATATTTTTAGTGATACTGTGTCCTCTTTTTGTTTGTATTTAGATTATGTCAATTACTTGTCTTCTAAAACTGACATTCTTTGACATTTGGATTACAGATTTCAAAAGAGTGAGCTTTGAGATATGAATTTTTCTTTTTTGAAATCTACGCCCATTTTGAGAAACTATTCGAGGATAAATACCTTCAATAAAAGAATCTTCAGTTAGGGGTTTTCTTCTAAAGTGTAACCATGAGAATGTTAAAGAGCTGTCAAAAATACTTATCAAAATGTCTTAGACATTTAAGTTATTTTAATTTGTTCTGTATAGTGCTTTGAAAACCAGGTGGTCTTTTAACTTTTGAATTTAAACTACAAAATATTAAACGAATCATATTTCATTTACCATTCTCAATGTTCTGTATGATCTTGAGGTAATTTTCCTCTAATTTATTTTTAAAGAGGTTTCACTCCGAAACATCATACAATAGTTTCTATGAGTTTTAAGATTCAAGAATATTTTTATTTCCTTGTGAATTTTGTATTTTCAGTGATTTCTAGAAATATTGAAAGTGCACTTAAACAATTACAGAGCTACACATTTCTGTCTCATAATACGGAAACTTGACTAAAATATATTTTAATGGACACTATACAGTCAATACAAAAGGCTGTTTCATATCTTATTACATCTTTCATTGAACTTCCAAGTTTGCATGCCATGCAACTATATACTTCTTGCTTTTTAATTGCAAAATTGATAATTAATGTTGTAGGAAAAAAATTGGTACACCAAATAAAATTTCTCCAATTTATTTATTTTACAACATGCCTCCATAAAAAAACAGTATTTTCACTTACAAAACTTCTAATTAATGTTGTCATTGAATCCCAATATGAAGTTTCTCCAGTTAATTTATTTTGCAGCACGACATCAATAATAATAATAATAAATAGGATTTTCTTTGCTTTTCACTTAAAAAATTGTTAATTAATGTTGTCATCCAAAACCGGCAACCAGATCAAGTTCCTCCAGGTCATTTCTTTTGCAGCATATCATTAATAAAATAAAACTGCTATTACGTATACCTACACTTTTCGCTTCTTTTCACTTACGAAATTGACAGTTAATGGCGACACCCAAAATATTTCCCACCATATAATGTTTCTCCAATTCATTTATTTTATAGAATACCATCAATAAAAGTGCTGTTTTACAATTCCTGTTAAATCGTGCCATTGAACGCCATGTTCGTACGACATACAGCTGCTGAATCCTCACTGCTTTTCCCTTACAAAATTGATAATTAATGCTGTCATCCCGAAACCGTCACATCAGATAAAGTTTCTCCAATTCATTTATTTTACAGCATAACATCAATGGAAAAACAATCTCTTTGTTGTTTTTTACTTACAAAATTGTTGCTTCATGTTGTTGTTGCTTATTAATTGTTAATAATTGCTGCTTATCATGCTAAAACAGACCTACCCGATAAAGTTTTTCCTTTTCATCTATTTTATGGCATTCCACCAATAAAAAATGCTGTTTTATATTATCTATTAAATTGCTTACTGGGTGTCACATTTGTACAAAGCACAGCTATTGAAATTTTTTATGCTTTTCACTTAACAAAATTGATAATTAATGTAGTCTTCCAAAACCATCACTCCAATGAAATTTATCCAATTAATTTATTTTACAACATACAAGCAATAAAAAATGTTGTTTTATATTTCCTATTAAATCGAGTCACTAAGTGCCATGTTCGTACAACGTACAGCTACTGAATCTTTGCTGCTTTTCACTTACAAAATTTACACTTAATGTTGTCACCCCGAAACCGCCTCATCAGATAAAGTTTCTCCAATTCATTTATTTTATATAAAAAAATTGCAGTGAAGAGATGGATGTTAAATAAGAAAAAGAAACAGAACTAACTCTCAAAGAATTGAATTTCTATAAACTTCACAATAGTTACGGTAAAAAAATAAGTAGGAAATAAAGAAAAAACGAATTTGTACCATCGCACATTTTCGATGCAGATTTTGAGACATCGCTAGAGGTTTTATTGTTTACCTTGAGATATGTAAGATAAGACCCCTTTTTTATTTTTAAAGTATACAAAAAAAACTGAAGGTAAATACGAGAGAAAAACTGGGATTTTCTTTGCACAAAATTGAGTTAACTTATTGGAAAAATTTGGAGGTGGAAGCATTGGTATAGTCAAGATAACAAGAAACTCGCCTTTGGAGAATATTTTATTTGAAATTCAAATACTTTCCAACAGAAGTCAAAAAGGCATGACGAAATAGAAAAAATGCATTTGTCCGTAATAAATTCATAACTTTACTTATAAAAAGCATTAGATACTTTTATTGCTTCTTTAGTTTTTAAATGAATAGACGTAATTATTTTTCAATTCGGTTTGAATAATCAAATTAGCTTTTATCATATTTTTTCCTATTTAAATCTTTTGAGAATTATCTGGACTTAATCGTGTATCATAACTAAGAAACCCTCTTAAGAATTTTGCATTTTAATTTAAAATATTTCCATAAATTCAAGGATATTCTGCTTACATTCTTTAATTTTTTATTTGTAGAGTAAGAAAATATAATATTGAAATTCTAATGAAAAGTATTACAGATATGTATGAACTTAATTATTGAAACTTAAAAACAAATTACTTATGTGAATGCTTATTATAATATACTACAGTTTTATGAAAGAACCAACTATATTTTTAATATAAAAATAATTTATTTTCATTTACTAGAAGATAAAATTTATTTGAAATGGAAATATGTAAAAAAAGTTTCTTTACCTTCTCTTCATTTCATCATCATTCATTAAATAGTTCCCTTAAATTAAATTCCTAGAAAAATTGTATGTTAAGAAAAATTGTGTATTAACTAGACTCTAGTCTCTTAAAATGTCATATGGTTGGCTGTACAATATTTTAGTGAATATCATTACCACCAAAATATCAGCTTAAAAGAAGGAAAACACTATCTAATTTAAAAATCAGCTTTCGTACTTCAAAGAAATTCTAGTTATTCGTATTTATTATTATTCATTAATTTTGGCAATACGTTTCTCGTTTTCAGTAGACATTTAATTATGTTAAGCCTTAAGAGAAAAAGTGTTCATCTCAATAAAAAATAAGTACACAAACTAGATTCAAAATTTCAACTCCTTTGAAACTTTCTTGGAAGCAAGGAGGAAAGTTTGATTAATATATGGGAACGTTCTAGACATAATAATGAAGGTTTGCTTTGAATTTAAAAAATGAAGTTTCATAAAGTGCATGTGATGTTCTATTCTTGAAATTTAAAATTTCGACAGTCATGGTTATAATAATTGTGTTTGTGTATTTCCTTATTATGCCAAGTTATGGTCTTGCAATAATGTATGTTATTAGTATAATTTGTTAGAATAATTCCTTACTAAATACATTAAATTCACCGACACATAATGTTACAAACTTGTAATTTTGCTTCCTAGCACGGACATTGCAAAGAAAGACCTTTTATGATCAACCCTGTAGATGCTGATCAGGTATCTCGTCAGTGACCTCAGACCTTGGCGACCATTCGGCTACAAATTTGGTGCCTTTGGTGACAAAATGGATAATGCTGGAAACTTCGAGAATTTTATCGATCCGTTCATTAGTAATCGAGACACATTTGATTGGTCTAGAAGCTTCTAGGCCCACCTTAAGGAAACTATAAAAGGCCGACAGTTTCGAGTTGCAAGTGAATTTGCATTGAATTCGAATCAGGAAGTGGAATCAAACATTAAACACCATCAAGCGCTGTGATAAATTGTGAGATGGCAGCTAAAATGAGGAGACTTTGGGGAAGTTCAGCCGTTTGGAGGTATCAACGTTAGCGTAGACTGAATCAACGGAGATTCCCTCTACAGCTGAATTCTGTCTGGTCGCTTTGTGTGTTGTGGCTGTTACTACTACCGTTTACGACTTGTAAGCTACTGTTTGCTGTAGTGTGCTGTGTGCTGCTGAGACGTCTTCGTCTCGGCTGTACATATTTGTCGTCTTTGTTTCGGTGTCTTCGTTTTAAATAAACGTCACCGTTGTTTCCTACTGAGGTCTCCTGATTGCGTTCTCCCACCATATACCCACTGCAAACGAACCTGATTATCCGTAACAATACTTGTTTGCTACGCACAATTTGTGAATAAAATGAGTAGGTTTATTATTTCTGTCACACGCTCTAAAAATTACTGATCTTTGTAATATCTCATGCTCGGAGAGAAGGGATAAATTCCCTTACTCCTACGCAATCCTTTCAAAGATACCTAAAATTCCCTTTTTCTAAGTCAACCCATGTCATAAAAATCCCTATTAAAATCTCTTTGAAAAATCACTAAGAGGAAAATTTCTATCTTAGCTCTTGTTTTCTGATGCTAATAGACATATACAGAAATTATTGCTCTCCTTCAGTGAAATAAATTCAAGTTTATTTCAAAAGTGTCATTTTTTTTTGGCTAACCAATGCATCAACGAAATTATGCTACATATATATCAAAATAATATACAATATGCGAGTAAACAATATAGAAAGGCTTTCGACCATATTCTTCTTACAGTGTGATAGTTACAAAATTGGCATGAAATTTCAGTTTTAGTTTCGAACTTTCTATTGTCTCGGAACCATAAATAATATCGTCCTACACATTGCGCTACAAATCGTTATCTCAATATAACATATTTCCGAAATATTATTTGAATTTATGTTTTTTTATCATAGTATGTTTAGAAAGAACATAGTACTGTTTTTACTTCTGACCCAGAAAATACGAATTTATTCGGAAAAAAATGTATTATCATGAACAAAAGAAATAAAAGATATAAGTATTTAAAAGCATGCCGCCGGTGAAATTTCTTCAGAATTCAATTTTGCACATTTGGATTGAAATCCTTCAGGATGTGCCATTTGTTTCTAGAAACAAAATTTTCTGCAAGCCTTCCTTTTGTACTGTGATCTAGAGAATAGAAAACTCATTTTTCTGCTGTCATCTTAAATCCCTGCATTTGCAACAACAATCAGAAAGAGATATCTCTAATGCCAAATATATATAAAGAATTTAAAATAAAAAGAATCTTGATTTTTTTAGAATTACAGGAGCTGCTATTTGCAGATTTTTTTAATATAATCATTTATATAAGGGCGAAAATATACAAATAATTTACGTTAAAAAATTTACTCAAATACAAATAATTTACGTTACGTTGCAATTTGAAAGTAAATTAATAATATTTTTACAAAGAATTGCTCTAATTACTTTCAAAAAAGGATTTTATATAATGATATAATAAATTTAAGGAATAAGCTGAAGATTGTTGTATGACATAGTGCAGTTACCAGAAAAGCCTATCATTTAGGGTCAAGAACAGGGCTTAGCTACTCCCGCATCACAACCCTTTTTATGAGGTGGACATCATTCATGTATTTCATTCATTCTTCCACAGATAGTAATTTAAACCCCCGGTGGTATTGCTCTTGACATTGAGGTCTTTATGACCACGACAGATTTATATTTATACGTGCACTAGCCACCGGCACACAATAGGAGTTTTCGGCTGGCGGATTTGAGTTCACTGCCAAAGGGATGTGAATCCAATGGCTTATAAACCAGGCAATCCCGACCTGAGAAAGCATAAAACTGTCAAGGCAATATGTTTTTGAAATGGGAACTGCATGAGATCACTTGTCTAATTTCTTTTTTATGCATGAAATCGAAATTATTTTATAAATAATCAATTGACTATCGACATCATGCTGAAAAGACGATTGACTGTTACTAAATGGAAATCAGTATTTAAATGGATTTTATTATGTTTTATTGGCGAGAGTCTGCAAAAAAGGTGTCAATAACTCTGAGAAATGAAAATCATTATATGTCCTATAAAACGAATATTGATTTTTATACGAA
Source organism: Argiope trifasciata (assembly GCA_026543055.1). NCBI lineage: Eukaryota > Metazoa > Arthropoda > Arachnida > Araneae > Araneidae > Argiope > Argiope trifasciata. The sequence continues at coordinate 569,245 of JAPMOQ010061498.1, read as the reverse complement.
TTTTACACACATCTTAAATTGGTATAAAAACCACATAAATTTCAATATCGCATAAAATTGTATAATATAGTTTCAATAACTTCACAACTGCAACTTTATCACTTAAGTTAATCAGGTCAATGCCAAATTACTTTTTTGGGGATTTTTACTATTTTACTTTCTCAATTGTATTTCGAGCCTTATATCGTTTCAATTCACGGGTGATTGTAAATTTTTACCTTTATCATTATCATAAAGAATATAAATTAAAAATAATAATAAATAAAGATTATAAATTAAATTAAAAATAATAATAAATAAAGATTATAAATTAAAAATATATTTTGATATAATTTCTGATATCCAATCAAACTATGATTCATGCACATATACCAAGACTTGCTGATTAGAAAACTTATCGTAATCTTATTACTCAGAAATTCAAATGTTAAAGTGATTCTAATTACTCAAAAATGTATCATGTTTTCCTAAATGTGTAATTTATAAAATTTTTCATCTTTCAAACGATGAAATATTATGGTTCTAATTTTTCTTAAGTTTCATTGCCAAAAACATCGAATCCTTAAATATTTTATGAGCATTTCATAGAGATGGTAATTTATATAAAATTTAAATTGATTTTACTTAATTATGAGTTTGATATTAAAAACATCATTAATATTAACTATTGTAAACCTAAAAACATTCTTAAAACAAAGCAGTAGCACCAACTATTTTGAACCTCACCGGGATGCATTTTTAGGGCTAACATTATAAGTAAAGTTCGACCAAATAGTGTTTTCAAATTTGATTTCTTAAATTCAAGCTTTTTAAATTAGAAAAGATGTTTTAAAATTATTTTTTAAAAACAAAAGTTAGTTTAGTTTTAGTAAAGTTTTGCGTTGTTATCAATCCTTCCTTGTAATTTATTTATGTGACTTCTCAAATTTATTTCCTTTCGGAGATATCGAGAATTTTATTGATTTCTATTCCTCAAAGTACAGGGTGCGTACAAATGATGGACTCGATTTTTAAAAAAATCATATTTTTGACATTCCAACATACATTACAATAAGTAATAAATGATTTTAAAGCGAAATATATCAAGTTTTTTTTTCACATTGATCAAAAAATTGCATCACATTCACTGACCTCTGGAATTGAAACCCAGAAAAGGCGACAATGATATAGAAGAGTTTTTACACATTTGAGTATTCACCGATTTTTTTCAGTAATTTTGGAGCAGCGTGCATTCCGAAACCGCTACTTTAAAAAGCACCAACAACAAGAGCATTTTACGATGGTATCATCGATATGAAGAACCATGTTGCTTGTGTAGTTTTGCAACATTCAGATTTAGTTTAGATTTACAACAAGAGCATTTTACGATGGTATCATCGATATGAAGAACCATGTTGCGTGTGTAGTTTTGCAACACTCAGATTTAGTTTAGTTTTATTTAGTTTTAGTTTTTTTTAGTTCCATTCCGTTTTGAAGCAACACTAGGGCTATTTTGTGACGAGCTTCATAATTTTGTACCGTGGTCAGCTGAAGAGGTCGACACCTGAGCTGCCACCCCTCTCTCCAAATTCCCCTACCACACTAATGGGAGGGTATTTGGTCCCAACGGATTTAACATGCACCGGACCCGTTTACACGGCTGCTCTTCGGTAGCATCGGGCCTCGAACCTGCAACCCTCCGGATCAGAAGCCGAAACTTTACCACCAGGCCACCGACAAACATTGAAAATCATTGATATAGTGATGCTACCAAATTTTAGGAATGAACTGAATTACATATTGAACATATACCGTGTAACTAGAGGGCTACACAGCGAACATTTGTAAGTGAAAAAAAAACCGGTATATTTTTCTTTAAATTCATGTATCACGTATTGTAATATGTGCAATAGTTTTGAAAATATGATATTTAAAAGTGGGTTCATAATTTGTACTCACTCTGTAATATGTATCGTCTTTCCAAATATAGGAAAGTTGTTCAACTAGATTGCATTTCTTTTTATTCATATTTATGCAAATATTTACTAAAACTAGAATATATGCAGAATTTTCAAAATTATCTATTTTTGACAGTCCTTATTTTTCTCTAAGACATTTTAAATTATAATTCAACTGGATTCATAATGTGACTCAAGGCACAATCTCGGAAAACCTCATTTTAAACAAGAATACGAATAAATAATATATGACATAGATAATTCAGAAGGTTTACATCTTTTAAATGACTGTTTAGAGTGTATGGAAATATATAGACATGACAAAATGCTTTATACCACAAGATCTCTCCAAGGAAATCATTCACTATATCAAGATTAAGTGCCGAGAGAAAGTTCAAAACAACCTTGTAAAATATTATTACAGAGTCAAATACAATAATTTTTATAGCCAGACGAGAAACATGCTCAAATTTTATTTACATTGATGTATGTCTGATATCAATAATGAAAAGACTTAGGCTTATCTTTGTTTGGTACACATCAAAGATGTACGAGAAAAACTTATTTTGGTTTTACTAAAGAAAAATCTTCAAGGGTAAAAAAAGGTCATGGCCTAGTTGGTAAAGCCTATCATTTCGCTTAGAAGTAAAAGTTACGCACATATTTGCATTAACTACGCAATGAAATAAAAAAATTAATGCCTTTCTGCTTTGAATTCAAATAAGTTTTCAGTATTTTATTACAAAAGTTTTTTTCCTTTTTGTATTAGTCGCCTTGAAGTTACATTCCATAAGTTTCTGCAGCAGTGATTTTTATTTATCCGATATTTTTTCATTCCATTTTGTCTCAATAAAACACAATTCAAATAATTCTATAAAAAATTTCTCATAGAAAATGCTGTAACATTTCATTCATTAACAACAGATGTGACTAACAAGATTAAAGAAGTACCAAAGCCGGTACAACTGAATTCTGATGTTTCCTTTCAAGCATAAAAGGGAAAGGAAGAATTCAACCGTCCTGTAAATTCATTTTTCCATGTCTGTAATCTTCGATTATGCCTTTTTTTAAAAAAGTGAAGTCTTCTCTTTTTACTGCAAGCCTTTTTTTTTACTTTGAAAAATTTCTTTACAAATTTTTTTAGACTTACTCATTTGTTTAAAATTTTATTTGATGAATAGCCTATGCAACATTAAGGGCATTGAAAGAAATTGAAAAAAATTTATCTTAATATTTATCTTTCTCAAAGCATTAATCATTTTTTAAAGTAGTCCTTGACCTTGTTTGATTTAGAATAGCTCACTATTTTACATAATGGCAGAATGGTGAGAAAACAATTATTTCATGAGTTTGACATGCTTGATTTAATTGGCTGAATTTTAGTTGATATTATCAAAACTAGCTTTATTAAAAAAGTAAATAAATCATGGGAATATGAAAATAAAATAAAGAAAAAACTGAAGAAATTCTCATCGAAGTAATTTTTATTTAAAAGAGTTTTCTAACGAAAGTGAAAAGAGCCTTCATCTTACATTTTATTTTTTATTATATTGTTATTACCCGCGACTCGCTTGGAAATGTTGATGCATATTAAAAAGTGAAGCCTTACCTAAAAACGATATATCAAAAAGCATAAGCATATACGAAAAATCTGTAACATAAATGCAATTTAATTTTAAAAAACTCCTTTTTTACCTGTGAAAATAAAGTCGAAAGGTCTTGTTAAACACTGTATTCCGAATGCAATAAATTTCAGTTGTGGTTCAATTAACTTTCAATAGACCAGAAATTATACGCGTGCTTTAAGACCAGTTTTTAATTATGATGATTTAGTAGGTAGATTTGATGTAATTCCATGGAGTAAGATCCAGACTTGGATAAGTTTTGATACTTGATGAAAATGTTCCGATTTAAACTAATATCATATTCTGCTTTTTGTTGTTTCAAAAATGGTATTCCTACCTTTTTATTCACTTTAACTCAATATATATAGAATTATATGTTACTTTTGATTTTTGTTTATATTAATTTTTTAAGTGGTATTGATTCAAAAGTAGCCAATATGAAATAAATTACAAATAAATGTTTACAATTGAATTATATTGCTTACGAGAGACAAAGCTTTGTTCACTGGACCTGTCGAATTATGATAAAAAATGAACGTATCACAGTAATTTCAAAATCTATTTCTTACCACTTCAAAAATCCCATCTATATTCCCAAGTCTGTAATCATACTAAAATTATCATTGACGATAAAAGTTTAAGATTGCAAACAAAAAATTACTGAAACTTGGAAAAATTCTGAAACAAATTGAAGCCTTGATTTTTTTTAATTACTCATTCTGTGTGAATTTTCAAATAAATTATATATTTTGGTTTGGTCACTTTTAGCAGTATACTAATGATATTCGATTACATATTTTAGAAAAACATGCTCTTGAATTATTAACACTAATACGAAAGTATACAGGCTGTCGCACTCGGAGGGTTTCGGATTCGAGACTGGATTCCACCAAAGAACCGTCGTGTAATCGAGCATAGTGCAAATTCAATCCTTGGGGGGGCCGCACCCCACCAGCCGTCAGGCTGGTGAGGTGCGGAAGCTTGGAAAAGGGGGTTACAGTTCAGATATCGTTCTCGTCATCTGACCATGCTTTAAAATTACGAGGTCCGTCTCAAAATACCCCTAGTGCTGCTTTAAAAAAGGGAACATCAATATAATGTAACTGAACTTAAGGCAAAATTCAGGTGACAGTTTATATCCCTAAACTTTAGTTAAAATTCCTTTAATTTCTTAAAACTTTAATTACTCTTTAATTTCCTTACACTTTAAGAAAATTAAATACTGCTTAAAAATAATAAGTTTATTTTGCATAAATAAGGCAAAATGCATATTACTTTTCCAATTTATGTATCGAAAGTCAGAGTTATTTCTTCAAAGTACCTATTCAATATATTTATATCTTTAAAGCCTCTTCTTTATACTCTCTCTCTCTCTCTCTCTCTATATATATATATATATATATCTGTACTGGAAATATAAATTGGGAAGTTTTTCATTCAATAATCATCAATAGAGTCTCCTAGGAAAATACTTTTAGAATCTTTTCCTTCAAAAATACAGTCTCACTATATTGAATATTTGCTGAGTAGTTCGACAAAAGGAATCTCGGAAGATGGATGAAAAGTAACGTATCTTTTCCAGATCAGCGAATTACTTTATTTGTTTCTCTATTCAAACAAGAAACAGACTTCCACTCATATGCTTCCTAAGTTAAACACTCTGTAGATAAATACACAGCTAAGGAATAAATTTTCTTTTCTGTTATACTTGGAATTTTTTACTGCATTACAAAAATGGTGCCTCTTTAATAGTGATGGCAGGTGTTGAAGTCAATGTTACCATTACCTAATGATGCATATTGTTTCCATGAGACGGCATAAAATTTTTTTCACTAAACATCATGTCCTTATAGCTTTCATGATAGTCTCTTCATTTTGTAGTCTTTTAGAGATTTTTCCTTAATGATGTGTTTTATCACTACTTTGTTTTCAATAAACTATACAATGGCTATAGCTATATGTAATGCAGTAAAATGCAACCTACGATTTTATCATAAAGAATAATTTTGTAACCGAGAAATATTGTATTTTTGAATTTGAGAAGCCTCGATTAAAGGCTTTTAAAACCAATTTTCATATTAGACATCACAGTCTATTGTTCTTCTGTTCTTTGTATTATAATAGTTTGGAAGTAAATAATTGTGGATTTCTTTTCAAAAATACCCTCAAATAATAAATATATAATAAATAAATATTAAACATTTTTATAAAATTATAATCAGATGACAACAATTACTTTATAACATACTGGGTTTTATTCAATCAGTATTGATAAAATGATTAAAGGTGCTGGGAATTATTGTACATGAATTTAATTTCAAGAAAAATTTACTACTAATTATAATAGTTCACCCGGGTGAAACTTTTACAAATCCAACATTTCATCCTACCATCCTGCTTTCAAAAAGGGATTATTAGTCTTCTTTTGAATTGTCGAAATTAGTATGGCACTACCTGAAAAATAGCAAAAGATCAACGACTAAAATGAACAATATCTGAGTTAATAAATTTATATTTTCGAAGAAAGTTTTCGAACTTCATATTTGAAATCACGTCAATAAAGTGTTTTTAATATGACTATCAGATTTATTATGTCTTATAAAAGTGAAAACATTATTCCCATGCACAGTTACTATGCCTTAAAGGTGTAGTTTTTCATAACATTTTTGCGCTTTCAAAACTTTAAGTGAGTAGTACAGAATCTCTGACCTTGTCATTATTTTATTAATATTTAAAGTTGATTAGTATACTATATTAGTGTATAGACATAAAATGTTTATAAATGTTGCAAGTGACAGTGATCTTAAACGATATTGGTGGTTAAGGATCTTTCTAAACTAATTATATAGGTATAATAATCATATGCTTTTGTGATTTATACATAAAAGTAGTATATTTCGACTATTTTAGCAATATTGTTTATTCGGCTATTATTTAATATCAATCTCATTTTAAACCCCCTCCCAGGTAAATTATAAGAAAAAAATATATTTGATGAACAGAATGAGCTAAAATATATTCAATCACCAGAATTCACATAAACTATGAAATGCATTTCTGAGCTAAAGTGAAGTCGGTTTGCGAATAACCACATGGCAGGTTTGAGGAGCAGTGGGTAGTCGTGTGGCTGTCAAATTTATTTTAATTATATAAAAAAGTGTTAACTACATTAGGTTTGGAATGTGCACAAATATAAACGAAGGAAATTGACATTAGTTGACATGTTTTTTCACTCATTGGTTTAAAATTCGTCCAATCCAAGAGACTGTTATAAAAGTGTGAAGCAATACCATCCGACTAATTCAATGTCAATAAGGTCATTGAAAATATAAATTCAAATTTTATAGTACTCATATCTCTATGTAATCATACATATTTTTGTTCATCTGCAATCAAACTGAAATGAAAAATCCTTTTTAATCAACAATTTTGTTTATCAAGTGCAGATATGATAAAACAGTATAGTCTTGACAATAATATACAATGGATGAATGTAAGTCCTCGTCCTATGGCTTAGAATTAAAGGATGTACTCAAATAACTCTAGAATGGACTCTCCGGAATAGTTCTAGTATTCAATAAATTCATTCTATTAATTTGTTAAAAATACAGTTCCTTATTCGACCCTATTCAATATTTTAGGAGATCTGACTGGTTCCAATATAACTCATCTGTCATTACATTCAGAATCTCGTAATGATGTCCGATATCAATTGCATAGATAAAATCTTTTATTGAATAATACATAGAAAAATCGCTTCAATCTAGAGTGAATCATTCAATGTAAGTGAATAAATAACTCTTCGCAAATAGTAATATGAGTATTTTGTCTCTTACAAAACATCTGCAGCCGACTGCTATACATAACTATCCCCCCTTTTATTAATAGCTGCTTCATCACTTTTATTGAAAATATTTATAACATCATAAGTCCTTATTTCGAGAGTACTTAAAGAAAAAAAAGTAAATAATTTTTGCATACATTTCAATTTTCATTTAATTTATATTTTCCAAACTTATCAAACATCTAAGTTGAAATTTTACATGCTATGATAATTTAACAACCACCAAAACTAATATTTTATCGGGAGGAATAATTAGGGCTATCGGGATAAATATTTATTGGAAAGAATAAGCTAGGCTATTAGGAAGAATATTTATTGGGAAGAATAATCTGGGCTATCGGGAAAAACAGATATTTTATTGGGAAGAATACTCTAACAGATAGCTTAAGCAAGCTTTACTTATGCTATCTGTTACTAAGATTTTTGTTCTTTTCTTACTTGTTCATAAGAATGTCATAAAAAATCTCAAATTCATCAAAGATATCTTTGCAATTATATTAAAATCTCTTGAGTCAAAACTCACATACGACTACACGAAATTTTGATATACTAATAGGAACAGCTAGAGACATTCGACATTTAGTGATAGCATACAGCTACTATATTATAATACATACAGCATTTTGAAAGCAGTTGTAGTTAATCATGTACAGCTGTTTACCATTGGCTAACGATATTCTAATTAAATTTTTACCCTGAAGACATAAAAAATCACACATATGTTAACAGGTTTGAAATAGTTGGTTCTATAAGAATTTTAAAAAATCCTTCTGTAATATTTTTGCAACATAGGAGCATTTTGTCAAAGCAGATGAAAAACATTCTCAGATTTATCCAGATTAATAAAGTGAAATTAAGCAATAAATAACGTCATAGGAAATAAATAAGTCATTTGCAAAATAATCAAATCACTTAGCATCTAGTGTGTTAATGATATAAAGCATTTTTTTCTAGATTATAAAGTAATTATATTTTTCTCGTAAAAAATCTTTTCTTTCGGATTTGAATTTATATGATTTTAGAACAAACATTTAAAATTATTGTTCAAGTAGGCTTGTGATAATTTTTTAAGAACTGTTATTATGAATATTAAATATAAATAGGGAAGTCGCAATTGAGTTCATTTAATTTTGTTGTTTCTTTCTTCTGTTTTGAAAAATAAATTAAAAAATAATTCTTAAATAACGAAACTAAAGAGGCTTATATACCCTAAAATTTCTATCCCAAAATTCCTTATTTGATAATTTTATTTTTTTGTAATAAATACTTCTTTGAGTACTTTTTTTAAATTTAATTCCCAAACTTATAATCTTAATCTTAACCGACTCCTTCTACCCACCCGAAGGTGCACAAAATATTTGAATGACCTGACCTCCTCGACAGTAACACTAGCAGAAACTATGATTGAGTCCTGAGAACCATCACTGACAAAGGTACAACCTTTCCCGTAGGAAGTCCCTCGCGTCATCGATAGGAAGTAGCGTCCCTTCCCAGCATTTCTGTACCCGTCAGAGTGGTGAAAACCAAATACCATACCTAAATCTTCTTCTCATTTTCATTTCTGAAGTGCCCCGTGGAATAATTCCTAAACTTATAGGAATCTGCTTGATATTCTAAAAATATGTCACCACTTTCAATGAAAAGATATAGGAACATATCTCTTATCGGTAAAAACTTGTCAGATAAATTTAGATGAATATGTCTTAAATTCTTTATAGAACGTTAATAGAATTTTATATTTAAATTTCAACTTTTTTTGTAACATACCAAAATAAATCTTACATTTCAGATCTGGTTTTTATAGCACTCTTTTCCTGAAATCCTGAGTTCATAAGTTGAACCTCTCGTCTTTAATTTTCTTCAGTTTGGAATCTTTCTTGTTTTATTTTCTTGTCCTTGGCCGAACTAAGGTAGCTCTTTCATATTGATTATAAGTAATCAGAACGGTACCTGAGTGTAATCGTGACCTAAGGAAGTTGTTTGAAATTCTGCTGATATTGAACTTTTGGTAAAAATGGAAAGTTCGAATATATTCATCTTAGTTCGGTTGCACAAATGACTACTTTTAGAAGGGGAAAAAATCATTCAACAACCTCCCCATTCCATTCAACAGTGTTTCAATTATTTTTCTCATTCAAACATGGTGAATCATTTGTTGCTTCAAGACAAGATTGCTCACAACTATTCACTTTTACTTTGAATTATTTGTGTATGACTCTTTGTTGTGCATGATTAAAGAAGGCAGGAAAATATTAATGTATAAAATACAGACTCTTAATACTTAACGATCACGACATTTCTGAAAGTAGTTTTGATGCTAACTTTTCGCATATTAAACAGAATATATTCGCCTGACGAATATCTCTTTTCAAACCTTCAAATAACAAAATATTAAATGTTTTCGTAAAGTAATAATTGGAGGGCAAAATTATTCGATAACGTATTAGTATTTGTTTAATCGATATTTGGAAAAATTATTAAAATATTTAGAATTATTGTAAAAAAATTAAAGTCAAGATGGTTTTGTACTTAATTATAGCAGTAAAACTTTGTGAAACTTCCACCTTCTATCACATACCCTCCTTCAAAAAACGATTTATTATTTTTCTTTTGGTTTACTGAAATTAAATATTTAGTGAAGGGCGTATACTAAATGACAAAGTTAGTTCATTGATATGAATGCATTTACAATTCTCTTCTTGTGTAGTATTTCATTCTAGATTATAAAGAATTTGAAATTTTTATCAATTTTTTTGGTCGTTGTGTTCTAGCTTTCCAATCGTTTGATCATCTCTTCTTCAACTAAAATAAAATTATCTTTGCATTTCAAAGTAGTTGGCTAAAGTGAGGTGAAAATATTCTTTATGGCTGACCATGTAAAGGAACGTAAGACATTTGCGCAGTCTAGTGTTACAATGTCTAACACATTTTATTTTTTCATTAAAATTGAAGTTTAAACAAATATAGCATTTTAATTTCAATTCAGCATGCTATTTCAAAAATTGGTAAAGCGTTCTCTCTTCTAATCGCCATCATATTCATATGTGCAGGCTTTGTATTTATTTAGAAATAAGCCTTGACAATAGACAATTATATTTAATTATAAATTATTTCCATTGCAGGTAATTTGTTTTAACTGTTAAACTTAAATAGTTTAAAGAAAACCTTCTTTGTATATCGTAAATCTTTCTAAATCACTTAGTGATTTGTTGATTTCGATTTTATGTAACTTTCAATCAACTTCGAAATGAGAATGAACATCCAGAGTATTTAATGTGTTAAACTCGTAAATTTATTAACTTTTGCCACGGTCAATTTGCCCTGAAATAGAGCAAGGCAGAAAGAACATTCAGCAATCTTCTTGATACACACCTTCTAAGAAAATATAATTGGAATATGATGAAAAAGTTAGAAAATAATTATTTTCTTATGAGTATCATGGTTAAAGAAGTTAAGCTGAATAAAAGTACAAAAAACAGCACCAGTTTTCATCTATAAGCCATCGTAAGAATTCAAAAATATAAAAAAAACTAAGTATGAAACATCATAATGGAAATTATTAAAAAATAATTACCTGTGATTCTGAATTTTATTGATTTTTTTTCTCTGAAATGACAAAATTATGAAAAGATCAAAGGTTTAACATAAATGACTTTCATATCATTCAATTTGATCTCACTGAATGACAACTGCATATGTTTGAAGAAAACATTTTGAAAATGAGAAAAGGAGAATTTTAAAAGAGTTCCAATTATGGGATATAATTTATTCCAACTAATATATTGCTTTTAGTATGTGCCTTTGCATAAATATTAAAGAAATCTCCTCAAATCTCATATGTGAATTCAAAACTGCAAATTAATTTTTAAAATAAAATAGATAAAAAGCACAAACTTTTTTGTACATCAGTTGGGAAGATATTTGACTTCTCAGAGGCCGAAAATACTGTACATATTTCAGGTTTTAAAAGCTGCTAATATTAGAAAATCTAAAAAATTATTAAATTTTTTAAAATCTGAACGTCAAAAATGCACATTTCAATTTTGAAACGTATTAAAAATTATTTAATACAATAAAAAATCAAGTGATGAAAATATAAAGTAGAATAATATAAGAATCAGGAATATAAAAGTTTAAAGAAGAAAGAATAATTATTGAACGACAGAAGCTAATATTCTGTTACTATCTTTCACACCATTTACAGAGATAAATATTTAAAATAAATTAATAAGAATTATATATATCTAACATTTTTAAATTATTAAAAATTCTCCCAAATTGCATTAATATAAGTTAAAAAATTAAAGAATTTTAAATAAGATACAAAAAAGATATTTACATGTTTTATTATAATTAACTTCAAAATGAGTTTATTAATGTCTGCAGTAAGAATGCTTCTTTCGACGCTCAAAAATTCCGAAATCTAATGAAGTTATTTTTAATCACTATTTTGAAAAAGAATCCAAAATTTTTCGAAAAATATTTTCCTGTGGAATTCAAAGCTTGTAAATAGCTGTGGTATTCGAAACTTCCCTATCAATACCTAACATATTTTTGGTGATAAATCAACAGCTCAGAAAACTACTTTTCAAATTAGAGACTGTCTCCTTTACTTTTCAATAGCATTTTAACTAGATTAATTGAGTGCTGTGGGGAAGAAAGTTTTCATTTTTCTTCTATGCTTATTAGGAATGTAAACATATTCTAGACTTATGCATTTAGAGAAAGATCGTAGTTCTCCAAAAATAATTTTACAACTGCCTTAACGAAATGAAAAATGGTGTTTGTAATTATGAAATAATAGTGTTGATTTTTATGAGGCTAGAAACCATTATTCAGTTGTGTAAAATGATATTCAAATAAATATTCTTATTGTTTTATAATTACTAATGACACGATGAACAAAAAAATATTCTTCGATGATGTTTTCTTCTTCTTCTTTGAAAAAGTTTTTTTTTTCTTTCCTTAGAGTAGAAATCTATTTGAAGTTTTATATTATTCAACGTTTACAGTGTACAAAACCTATTCAGGTGTTAAAAGAGGCATTGTTGCTCATAGTAAATCCTTTTCATGATCGGAAGGGTTTATTATAATTTCTAGAAACTAAAGCAGTCGTCAAATTATGAAACTCCCCAAATTCTGAATCATGAATATATATCCAATATGAACTTATGAAAATAGAATCGGGGGGGGGGTGAACAAAATCAAACTGAAACAAGTTTTTGAATCAAAAGTACTTCTTAACTGAATATTTCTTTTGTGTTCTTAAAGTAGTTCAGAATTTCATCCACATTTCACCATCTGTATTATATAGATTATGCACTAAAGTTATAAGTTGTTTAAGAAGAATTAAGAGAATTGTCATAAAAAATAGATAACACAATTCAAATCATTTGAATGATGGTTCACATCAAAATATACATAAACAAATTTGAAAATAATATATTTACATAGAGTTTCATTAGTTATAAATATAGAAAGTGGGGATGAAATTTTTTCATTACTCTTCATCGTTATTATGCGTATCATAGGTACAGTTATCAGAAAAATTTATTAAATGGAAATTTTGGGAAATTTTTGAAATAGATCTATTTATTCAGCAATTATTTTCATAGCATAAGAGTAACATTTCAACGTACAAGAAATTAAATTAGTATTTAACCTTTGAACGCATCTGAACTCAAAAGACATAGCACAATGTTTTGAAAATCAATATTGATTCTCTTTCCCTTAAACTAACTATGAAAGCTTTTTCAATGAAAAAAAGTTTATTCTCTAAACTCTTTCCCTAAATGTACACTAAATAAATCCTCAATTTAATAAAAGACAAATTGTATATTTGTAACAAGTATCGTATAAGGCAGTTATCTAAAATAACCCGAATTTCGTGTTTTCTAGAAATTTATGCAACAGCTGAAACATCTATTTCCATAAAGTGATACAAATGGTCTTTTTTAATATATTGCAACTAACTTCGATAAACCCTGATGCCTCAAATCAGTTTTATTATATTTGTAGTAAAGTAAAGAAAAAACTCCCCCATAAAATTTCAGAATTTTCATATATTACCTTCTTTAAATAAACACCTTTACAACATAGCGATCAAAAGCAGATGAATATCTTTTGTATAGGGAAACGCAAAAAGCTGGTTTTCAATGAATCTACGTAGAACAGCCATAAATATGAAAACATGAATCTAAATTCCATTTTGTGTGTTTATATTGTATACTCTAAAAGGAATTTATTTCAATTTTCTTTAAAAGGACTGATGGGGAAGTATTTTAACGCTTTTTAAACGTATTGCATATCTTCTTTTAAAAAATAAATTGATAAAATTTCGAAATATTGGTATGCGGGGATAAATAAATGGTTTAAAATTGATCGTGTTAAACTACTGTTTAAAAAAAGTATTTCCAGATAGAATTTTTCTTTCATTTGCCTTCATCGGTGAGAAATGGTTTTAAAATAGGAATTTATTGTATTTTTGCAAAAGCAATAAATTCTTATAGCCATGCAATAAATATAGCTTCTATACAAAGAGAACACCGTTTTGAAACACTAACATTTCATGCTTACATTTCTATGATAGAATGCAACTTATTAAAGGTATGTTTTAAAATGTCTATAATAATAAATAGGAATTCCATGTTCCATGTGATTGTCATTATTGCCATCTATCATGTAAAATCCGGAAGTGACAACATAACCACAAATGAGTGAAGTGTGTAGTTGGAACTGTTTACTATTTTCCGCAAGAATCTCATTAAGAACATGTAAAACTCTTGGTTTTCCATTGATTAACATTTTGGTATTCATCCTAATTAACCAAAAACTGCATGAATCATTGTCTGGGAATTTGACAAGCAATACATTGCAAAAATCCACGCTTATAACATTATCTTATATAAAAATCTTCTTATTTTTGTGAGTCTAAAATTTTCTTAACTTGGCGTATATGTCTAAAAGTTACAAACTCAATGCTTGAATGATTATACATTCATCTGTTCAAAGGAAGTTTCTAGGTCATTCCACAGCTATAAGACATGCGGAAGCGACTGCTTCACAAGTGATTGTATGCAGGAATGTAGAAAGATCTCATGAGCAGTTGAACTCCAATGCCTATGTTGCTCTAAAAACATTGATGTGAACGAAATATTTCAAACTTTGACTTACTTCCACAAATTTCATCGGTAAAATTAGCATTCCGTAAAAATCTCTTTAGGAATAGTTAATGCTCTTGGTTTCTTTCTGAAGAAACAACTATTGATCCAGTTTTTTTTTTCCATCCTTATTAGTACTTCAAAAGCGATTAGCTTTATTCTGATTCCCAACAAAGTCTAAATTTTCTATAGAAAAGATAGAGTGAAACTGTTGCTTTGATAAAATAATTTCAAACAAGAGCAAATAACAATAACGAAACATACTACATGCAAGCTTTAAGCGAGTGTTCGTAAGTTTTGTAACAGTTAACACGCAATGACGTAAAACATTTGAAAGCGTGCTGAATATTTCCAATGTAAAATGCTCTTTGATTATCATATTCAGAACTATTTTTCTGAATTTTTTCCCCACTCCATTACTAAGAAATTCACAAAATTCCCTACATTTCCGGTATATGGTTACAACTGCATTCAAATATGAATAAGGGAGCTTTAATAAGGAGCATATAGTGTTATAAGGATTTAACGTTATAAGTTGCAGCCTTTAACTTTGTATTTAATTTAAGAGATTAGGTTGAATAATTATCAATTTATTCAACTTAATCCATTAAATTAAGATAGGACAATAGCAATCAATCACTTTTAATGATGATTTAATATTATTTGCAGCAAAAAAAAATATTTGATCTTATTCATTTAATATGTGATAGACTTTAAGCACATATTGATACAATAATTATGCTATTCATAGTTAAAGCTCATGCAGTCATCCAAGTAGGGTATTTCAGTAATGACTTCTGATATACGAGACACGTTTCGAAACGCATTGCTTTCACTAACGTATCGCATCCTTTGTGAATCGTAGCGATTAAAATTCCGCATTGTTCTGAATTTAGCTGATTACAACATGCTGCGTCAAAACTATTTCCTCAAACCATCATATTCTCGAAACTTGTAGTAATAGATTATGCACCATTTCTTTTCCACAGGATATTTAGCATGCATTGAAAGCTTAAGATACTTTCTTTCAGATAATTTACTATTTGATTCGTTGGAAGAAAAAACGTTTTTACATCTTTTTATCAAATACCATTATAAAATCCCATCAGTAGCTTCATGAATTATGGTAAAGAGAAATCATCTGCTTTGTGATAGAATCTCGCTTTCTTGGCGGATACACTAAGTGTGGTGTTTTTGATAGTTTCCAAAACGGCAGGAGAGGTAGGATCATGAGTTGTTCCTTTGAAGACTATTTTGTGTGTTTTGTAAAGCCCGAAAAAATGCGACTTAGTCATCAATTTTATCCTGCATATATTGATGGATAGATTGGATCTTTCTGACTAAGCCAAGAAGAAACAAAAAGCAAGGATTTAAATTTAATATAATAATCCATTTTTTCATTAACGAAGTACAGAAAGATAAAAGGTTGTACTTGTCAAAAAACTCACTATAATATATTTATGAATTTCTGTATTTTAGACCTCAAGGAATCCAAAGCATCTATTTTTGAAATTTTACCCGTCTTCTTGCTTGTACGACAATTTATATTTGGAAGCGATTAGGAAAATGAAATTTAATAACAGGTCTACATTCCCAAATTTTGTTTTAAATCCATCAATTTCGCAATCTATGTTTCTTGGTAGAAGAAAACCAGCTACTGGTTTTATCACCAAACAGAAAGATGTGATTCAATTCCCAGCCTACTCCATCAATTGGTTGATTATCTGTATGTCTATCTAATCCTGAGCATGTGGCCGCAAAAACTCAATAACGCATGAAATTCCAAATGCAGTTTTGTGACTGAACTAAAGATTTGAATCAAATTTTTGTACCTAATGGAATAAAAGATAAGACCTTTAAAAGTCCATTCGAAATTTTTTTTCCACTGTAGGAAAAAAGTTCATCAGAAAATCTCTAGCATACTATGGGCATACGCCATATTACAGACTCTCCGTCCCAACCAAAGGCACTCGGAAATAAATACTGAATGACCGGACTGCCACTACAAAAACACTGGTAGGAACTGTGGTTGAGTACTAAGAGCCATTACGGGCAATGCTTCAGCCCTCCCGGCAGGAAGTACGTCCCGTCATCGATGGGAGGAGTCAGATCCTCCACCTTTAGTATATTCACTGCGTTGGTGAGATCCAACCACCACGCCGGAAGCATCCTTAATTATGAGATGCCCCACCCCGGGGTTCTGCTATACGCATAAGTCAACAAGAAGAGCTAGAAAAATATTACCTGATAAGTGAAAAACATGAAACGCCCAATTTGTGGAATAATTCTGTATACTCAATAATTAAAATAATTTTTATAATATAAAAATACGACACTACGCATGTGCATTTTAAATGCACAGTATTCTGTCAGTAAATTAAAAAAAAAATATGAAAAATAAAAAAAATATATACTGATTTTAGAATCCACCATAAAGCCCAATTTTACAGCTAAATATTTTGCTAAGGAACACATCACTTTTCCAAACAAGAAATATACATACACTGATGGGAAAAAAATCCCAACACTAGGAAGGAGCTGTGCTAGATAAACAAAATTTGGTAAGCGTGTTTATACATCTGAAAGATGACATCGATTCAAATTTCGAGCTACGCGCGTAAGTGTGGCGCTAGTAGCGATACTATGAACATGCATATGAGGTTTGCTTTAAATAAGCGCTGTAAGGTTCGTGATCGTTATTTACAATTGAGATTTGACGTAGTGGGTTAATGTTAGTCAAGGATGCCTCTGAGAAGACGAAGAAGCCATTATCAGCAGCTAACTGAGTTTGAACGAGGTCGTGTTGTAGGGCTACAAGAAGGTGGGATTTCTTTCAGCGATATTGTTGAAACACTTGGCAGGAATGTATCCACTGTGCATGAATATTGGTGGCAGTGGTCAAGGGAAGATACTGCCTCAAGAAGACCAGGTTCCGAGTGGCCACGTGGTACTACTGAGAGGGAAGACCGCCGTATTCGGCGTATGGCTGTGGCTAATCGTACTGCGTCTGCAGCCGAAATTCGAGCTGCAGTTGGCACCACAGTAACACAACGAACTGTTACAAATCGGTTACTTCAAGGACAGCTCCGAGTCAGACGCCCTGTACAGTGCATTCCACTGACTCCAAACCACTGCCGTTTGCGACGTGAGTGGTATCAAGCTAGAGCTCATTGGAGAACGGCGTGAGTGGAGATCTGTTGTGTGAACGCCTGCTAGTGACCTGTCTGTGGCCTAGACACACAGAGCCTTCTCCTGGAGTTATGGTTTGGGGAGCAATTTTGTATGACAGAAGGAGCACTCTCGTGGTTATCCACCGCATCCTGACTGCAAATTTGTACGTCAGTCTAGTGATGGAACCTGTTGTGCTGCCATTCACGAACAGCATTCAAGGGGGTGTTTTCCAACAGGATAACGCTCGGCCTCATATCGCCCTCATAGATCACCAAATCTTTCTCCAATCGAGCAGGCATTGGACATCATTGGACGGCAACTCCAGCGTAATCCACAACCAGCATTAACCGTCCCTGCATTGACCGCCCAAGTGCAACAGGCATGGAACTCCATCCCACAAACTGATATCCGACACCTGTACGACACAATGCATGCACGTTTGCATTCTTGCATTCAAAATTCTGGCGGTTACACCGGTTACTAATGTACCAACATTTCACATTTGAAATGGCTCTTCTCGCCATTGGCTCTACCTGCGATCTTGAAACTTTAATCAATTAAATATGTTACCTAGTCAAATGTATTCCTAAAATTCCATTACTGAACAGTAATTTTTTCTTGGTGTTGGAATTTTTTTTCCATCAGTGTTGATCAAACGACGTGGAATCATTTATTTTAATGCACGCTCTATATGTAAGTATATAAAATCTATAGTATTTTTTTTATTTTACTTTAAAAGCATACTGTTAGTCACAAATTGCTTTAACCTTGTATAATTAACTTTTATATAAAAAGAACTTTGTTTGAATTCGAAAGTCTAATAATGAGGCGATGTTTTAAAAATAATATTTGTGTTGCCTATATATATATAAACTACTTTTTAAAACTATATTTCTTTAAATGCTTTTAAATTTCTACAAATTAAACTTTTTAAATATGCAAAATAATATCACATTTCACATAAATATTTACTTACAATCAATAGCTTAATATCTCATATATATCTGGTGTCAATTTTGCCAGTTAAGTCATTTTATTGCGATTTTCATATGGAATATCAAGGTAATGCCAGATTCGAAGAGACTTACCTGAAAGAAAAAGAAAATCAACATTAAAATTTATGAAAAACAAATACATCTTTCAACAATTTAGCACAATTGTTATTAACATTATGCTAAAATTGTATATTTCCTATTTCAAGAATACTGTATTAATTTATTTAGCCTTTTTTTTTTTTGTTAATATATCACAATATGCTATTTGAAGATACAGAAAGGCGCTTTGTAAAACTTTCAAACATTTGATTGAACAGTAATTTTAAATTTACGATCAGTTTAAATAAATTAACATCAATTTGAAAACTTCGGAGTAATAACAGCGTTGTCAAAATAAAAGCACTTTTCGTAAGGCACATAAAATGGTAAAGGCATATTTTATTATATTCAATCACAAGTATATAATAAAAAGAAAAATTTCTTTAATTTTAGTTCAAAACGTTTGAAGTTAGTAAAAAAGGGTTATAAAAACGGCGGTCAATTAAATTTTGACCATAAAGATGAGTCCTCATTCTGCCTTTTACTTTAATACAAAACATAAAATATTTGTACATTTATTCCCTTTTTTATGAGCAAAATTTTAATCCCTAAAACATATATTTTTCAATTTAGTTTTGTATAAACCAGGAAAAAGTGAATTCATCATTGTTTTCTAAAATAAGCAATAATCTTTTTCGCAATAAAACGGAGGACATTTTGTGTAATATGATTTACTAAATAAAAAACATCATCTGACAAATAACTTGATCCGAAACACACTATTATAGTCGTTATAATATAGTAGCTATAAAATGATAGCTAATAATGTAGAGAGGACATCATCCGTTTTCTTTTAAAAAGTATCGATAGTTATAGCTGTAAAATTGGTTGCAAACTGAGAGAACTGACATAAAAATTTATTGATAAATTTAAGATTTAGAGTACCAACTTTCCAAACTGTAAGAAAGACGGGGGTATAAGTCAATTACTAAGTTGCAGATCACAGGTAATGTGTTAATAAAAGCCACAATTATCAAATTTATAAGAATAAAGTCCATAAAATGAGCACTTTGACAGTAGTTTCCAAATTTCTTGAATTCACAAAATATATTTCATAAAATTCGTTCTGAATATAACCCCAAATCAATAACTAATTCTTACTGACCACCATTTCAATAGACAATGCTGGCACAGGACATAAGTTACACATGTTGTAATTTTATCATGAATCTCTTAGATATTCAGTTAATGTTCCTTACAACCACTATGTGATCGGATCAGTCATGACGTGCAGTGTATAATGACATGTACGAGAGGCAGAACACCATATTAGTGGGTGGAAAATTTGTTCAGCTAATGCTTGCAGGACATTTGATTATATATTATTGATTTATTATCAATCTTTTATTTCTTACATACATGCGCACGGACATATATGCACGTGTGTGTGTGCTATTTTCCCGTAAAAATAATGAAAAATATAAGACAAGAAATCAAAAAAAATTAATGTAATCAAAAAATAATATAATACTTCTAATAAATAATATAATGATTTTTTCTATGAATAATAATCTAATACCTGTATTATATTTAAAACAAAACATAATATAATTCAAAATAAATAAATTGCTTCAATTTAATATATTTATTTTGATAATTCTAAGCAAAACGTGCCAAATTATATTTTAAGCTAATACCCAAGTATTCAATCTAATAAATAATTCATTATCGTCCTATTAGATACATGAATTTAAAATTCTGTGGTAATCGTATAATTTAAATATTTTTCAAAGATCTTCAGTCGTGTTAGGATGATCCCTAGTAATGATTCTTAAAAGCACAACAATAAATAATATAATGTTATAATATTATTTATTGTTGTGCTAAAACAATAAATAATATAAATAATATAATGTCATTATACACTGCACGTCATGACTGATTAACAAAAATTAAATTGTATTCAAAAATTCACTCAGAAATGTAATTTCATTATTCAGTTTGACTTCTATAAGCAGCCTTGTAGGATATTGTAGATAATAAAAAATGACATTAATTAATGACTCATTAAGCATTTTTTCCAGTTAAAATGGTACTAAAGTACTCTTGCTTATTTATTTAACATTCTAGACTCTTGAATTCTTAATGTACTTGAAAATGGGAATTACAGTTTGTTTATTTAAGAAGCAAGTTTTCTTAATGCAATAATTCGAAAGATAAACAGATTGTTATGTGAGGTTAATTCATTTATTTTAATACTCAGTGAATAAAAGTCGTTTATCATTAAAAGTACGTAAATTAATGAGGTTAACAATGAAATGCAAAACATGAAGATTCACGGAAACTTTAATTATCAGAAAATTTTAAATACTGTAATATTTGTAGTAACTCCCACTATATTTTAACGAAGCTATTTTGAGAAATATTGCTTGAGTAATGCTGTACTAAATATATTTTAAAAATTTGCTCAATTTTATAATAAGAAATATTTATAGAAAAGTACAGGGTGATTATTATTAAATTTTCCCTATAAACAATATCCTACACCGTAAGCGGGTGAACGGATTGTAACGAAATTTGGTATATAGACTAAACACAAGATGCGCTAAGGAAATTTAAAAAAAAAGAGTTCCAAAATATCTTACATAGGACACCTTTTCTGTAAAATCTTAATTTTAACACAATAAACGGTCAAAAAGAAATATATAAACAGTATAAACATTTATTAACTAGATTCAGATCGCTTTGTCATGGAGACACATTAAGTATAGGTAAGGAAAAAGTAACAATATACTGTTTGAGAGGGAAACGAAGTTCAGTTTTCAGAAACAAGAAAATATTAGAACGAAATTGCACAAGAGGAGCAGTTGTTAAATGTGTCCAAAACGAAAAGGTGCTCCAAGTAACACCCCTCATTTGCCAGCAAAATTTCTAGTCGATGGACAAGCGTATTTAACAGCAGATCGTAATGATCAGTTGTGATGCTTCGCACATAAAGTATTATGCAGATTTTCAATCATTCAACGTCGTAACAATATACCGTCATCATTACAGCTAGAAATACTGACATAAAACATGACAATGACAGCAAACGCTTTTTAACTTAACCTGTATTGCATACAGCTTCCTCTTCTATGCAAGCATGCAGATCTCAACATTGTTTTATAATTGACAACTTTTCCTAGTTTTACATTTTATTATTTATAATTATTCTTCTTGATGTTAATTTTGTTTCTATATTCTGTTTTGGTTGTTTATTAAGTTAAATTTTAAAAAAATTCTAGAAACGGTGACCTCCAGGGGATATTTTGCAGTGGGAAAAAATTCGTGAACACATTTCGTTTATAAACTTTTTACAAAATTTTGTTGCAATCCGCTCATCCGTTTATTTTGTATGATGCTACTTATAGGGGAAGTTTAATTATAACCACCTTTTATACTCTATTAAATTAACTTAAAAATATTCATTTACAATTATTTCAAGGAATAAAAAACCTTTTTTTTGTAATCAAAAAACATATCACAGCATATAAAATAAGAAAAGTGCATATCCTGGCATTTTTATACACTAATTATAGCAAAATTTCGTTTATTATTTTTTTCACGTAAGATGTAAAAATGTAATAACATCATTTTAATTTCGATCAATTTTGGCAAACTGGACATCTAAAAGTGCAAAAAAATAAATAATCCCTATATTTTTGTATAGAATTTAATCCTGTTACATCGGTAGTTTTCAGTTAATCTTGTTACATCAAATAATTTTTATCTCTTTACTTTCTTTTGGCAGTGTAACAGTGGGACTGAAGAAAGATTTAATTACACGACTTTTGCGATATTGGAGCTCACAGAGATTCTTTAAAATGATTTTAATTACAATTAATTGTTAAAAAGATAAAGTTGCATGAGAGAACTTGACCTTTATTTACAACTTTAACTATCACTATAAAATCAAATATGCTTTGAAATTCTTTATATCCCTGTAAAATAAAATTTGTACAATTCTTTCTATCACTATAAAATCAATTATTCTTTAAAGTTCTTTCTATCACAATAAAGTCAAATAATCTTTAAAATTCTTTCTAACACAAGAAAATTAAATATTCTTTAAAAATGTGTGCAATCTTTAAAGTGTTTTTAATTTAAAATAGTTTCTAAAAGATAAAACTACATGAAAGAATTTGAAATATCCTTTATTTGAACTTTAACTGTCACTATAATATCAATGTGATTTTGTTGTGCCATCAAAATGAAAATTAATCTTTTTTTTAAACTATACATAAAGTAATTCTTTACTTTTAGTGTCAGAAAAAAAGAATCTGAAAAGTTCTTAAAAATGTGCAAAGTTTTCTATTGGAAGAAGCAATGGCTAAATGAAAAATGTATAATTATTTTTTATGCATAAATATTTTAAAGGAAAACATTCTATCGTACTTTTTAAAGAAGTTAAAAATTTATTTTCTAGTAAAGGAATTTAAATAATTTCAAATATAATGAAATATCTTTATTACAAAATCTTCAATTCATTGGACTCTTTTTAAAAGAAAAAATACAGATGACAGAAAATCTATAATAATGAAAAAAATGATAAACAAAGGTTTTAATAATAAAAATGCATTAATGGATATATCCAGCTAGGAAAATTCTGCAATGAGTATATACATGAGAAGAAAAGATTCATTAAGCTATTATTTTTCTTAAAATATAGTAAAAACACATCGTTTCTTTTCAAATGACCTAAGTGCTCTTTTATCCTTTTTTGATTTATTGGCTTAAAAAAGAAAGAGGAGGATTTTACGTGCTTATTTTAAGATTTCCCGTCCTTTATTTCTTAGAAGAAAGCACTTTAATGTCATTGTTTTCACCCTGCATTGAAAAACGGTAACTGGACTTAAAAGCTGTTTATTAAGTAATATTCCACACCCAAATCCATTCTTTGTGCAAGGTCATAAAAATAAACTGCGATGGCATTAATGATTATAATTTAAAAATGCTTTTTGCGCTTAAAGGTTTTAAGTCAAATGCAAATGAATGTTGCAGATTGTTTTTATTCCGATATGAGTCGTTAAAAGGCCGACAAAATCAAGTTACTACAGATTTTCAAATGCTGCTTTTTTTTTTTTTTAAAGATTTTTATAATTAAAAGGAAAACGGAAGATTATTGTTACTTTTCGGTTACAAGTACAAAGTCAATGACATTATTACATTTTAGGCTCAAGTTTTCGAACTCTTAAGAAAAGTGAAGGAAAAAGATGAGAGAATTTTCTCTTTTATATCTTAAAGAATGTTTTTTTTATCTCTTAGTTATTAGGGAGTTTATCGATATTTTAAAATAGAGATTATCATTACTTATATGCAAACGAGTTCTAGAAAATTTGATTTTGCATAAATTAATAATTGATAATACAGAATTATTACTTTTAGAGTAATAAAATTACATTTTATTTTCATTTTCATCAAGTTATTGTAAAAAAGTATTCGCTTTCAAGTTTAATATTTGTCATCGTCTTTAATAATAATATATATTTATGCTTTATGAAGAAAAAAGTTTTTTTTTTTATTTAAAGGTCAATATTGGCCAGTTACAATTTATATTTTTACTGGGAAGAGTGCAGTACTACCTAGCTGTGCTTTACCCTCCCAACTTTTATTGCTTAAATTCACTATCAATAGTTACACCATTAAAAAGATTTTAGAGATTGACTCTCGACTTTTATCTTTATCTAACTACCTTGATTGATAGATAGTTGATAATAAAAGAGAGATATGCGCTTCATATCTGTCAGCAAAGCGTATTTTAGCAAAAAGCTCTTATATAAAATTATCAATAATATTTCTTAAAATTATATGCTAAAGCAATTTGCATAAAGAAAAGAAATAATGCAATTATACTGTGAAATCGAGTTAAAATGAATAAGGATACAAATTCAAAAACTATAAATTATAAATATGAAGTAAAAAGTAGAATTTCCTATTGTAATTTTTTTTTACAAACTTGTTAACTTGAATTTAATACCTAGATCAATTTTTAAAACTTATTCTATACAAAATATGTATCTGTTCGCTTATATCTGTTTTGGTAACTAATAGAAATAATTTCCATTTACTTCTCATTGCATAGTTTAAAAAAAATTAAAACTTCAACAACCCCAATTGCTGCAAGAACGATAATAAAATTTACTATTATAAAAAGAAATCAATCAAAACAAGTATGAGAAATTAAATTGAAATGGTAGTTCTCCCAATATTTTGGTTTCTATTAATCTTGCGAAACATAAATAGCGGTTAATTGTTAATACTAAATAAACATTAAGGGGTGTATTTTTTTTATTTCCTCATTGCTTAATTGATTAGTCAAGAATTTACTCGTTTTAATTTCAAAAATAAAATACTTCCAGATTTAATAACATGTATAAGAACATCTTATAAAAATATTTTGCAAGGAAATTTATTTCTTAACATCATTACAATACAAACGACAGTTTAACAGAAGAAAATAACTTTAAATGTCGTTGACATGTATTTCAACTGATGGTACCAAAGAATTATATAATGAATACTATTATGATGAAAAAAAACGAAATTTACCAGCGATCTCTATTACTTCAAATTTAAATTATTATATATATGTATATGCAAATTGCAAAAACTGAAACTGATTTACTAGAAAGAGCAGTTAGTGAAATGCATTAAAAGTTTTTTTTATTTTTTTATTTACGCATTCTCTGTGCAATTTCAGTTTACCAGTTAGTAATCCAATGAGAAATACCACTCGTTTTTAAAACCTCTTTTGAATTGTTCCACTAAAAGTATAAGCGAATTGAGCTATTAAAGGAGTACATTAAGTCTTCGGGTGGAAGCCTCGCAAGAACTTTATACGCCTGAGACGGCTACCATTCTCTTAACTTCCTGAGCTTCACCGGCTGGAGGACGTTGCTCTCTGACTCAATTAATGTACTTCATCCCGGTATTTACAACGGTGAACTTCGGTTTAAAGCTCTAAAGCTTTGAAAAGGAGATATTTCCGCCCAAATGCTCTGCTTCCTACCTCTTAACAGTATGTATCATGCAAGTTTTGTTGTCACTGTAATTTTTGGAACAATACAATTGAAGTCGGTGTAATATGCTAATTATTTATTTGATAACATTGCTTGAATTTATTGTATTTTCACTCGTTGATATTTGAAAGTTTTCAAATATCAACGAGTTTTGAATTTTTTCACTTTGAAAACTGGCCATAAGACCCAAATTTGGCTATAACATAAATTTAGGGTTTAAGGTATTCGAACACGTTGAAAATGTAGATTTTGGGAAGAAATGTCATTTTCCAAAAATTATTTTATTGGATAGACCAGTCTTTGAGCAATCCAAAACCGGTTTACTTTTGTCTCTACGCTAATTAGAAGTCAAGATATTAATATTTTCGTAATGATCAGTAAACCGGAAATGTACATTCAAATAACCGGAAGTACCGTTTTACAGGGCCAAAAACATGTTAAAAATTTGTATAAACACAAATTTAATTTTAAATAATTAAAATGCTTAGCATAGAAAAACACAAAATGGCAATGAGAGCATTAGCGATGTTTTGTGGGAAATTTGTACCTAAACATGTCTTTGTTGAGCTCTGAATCTCCAGATTTGGGATATTTATCACTGTAATACATTTTAACTAAGGTTTTATAGAATTACTGAATATCCTTAAGGTTGTTGGAGTGTATCCTAGTCCAAATTCAGTTAGAACATTTGATGAACTCGACAAAAACAGAATAAATGAATTTAAGCAGCATTCACTGACAAAGGTAAAAACTGGCAGAAAAAAAATAAAATGTTTAAAAAAGGAAAATTATTAAAAAATTAAAAGGAAAATTATTAAAAAATTAAAAGGAAGAAAAGTATAAACTATAAATGTGGTGAACTTTAAGTATGTACACACATAATTAATTATTAAAACATGTTACTGTATACTTTAAATGCCTTTTTCTCAAAACTTATTTTTACTTATTTTTTGCTCACTTCAAATCAAATAAGTCAAAATATAATTAACATATTATTATGAAATTTGGTATATTTTGACTTTATGCTATTCACTAAGGAATGAATTAAAAGAATTCAGATTGAGTGAAGAATTGTTAATTTAGAGCCTATTGTTTGAATAAAAATGTCATAAATTTACTAAACATTTCAGGATAAATCTTTGACTGGCTCTAAAATTTGTATTTATTATTATAATGATTGTAGATCATTCCCTAGAGAAAACTATGTAGTTTGTTTTGGTATAAGTTTTGCTTGGATGAGAGTAATAATTTATGGTGTATCCAATTTGAAGTTTTTGAAAAAAATGCTTAAATGTATGCTATTAAATACAAATTTTGAGAAAATTTTAATATTTACTTCAAATATTGACATCCAGTTACTAATTCTGAATGGTTTTAAACCCAGAAATACGATTAAAGTATGTCTGCACAATAAGGATTTTTTTCTATGAGGGGTCTGACTTTCGTCCAACAATATTATTTTCTCATGACCTGATTCTTAATTTCTTTTTTGATTTTCTTTTGTTTTTATTAACTAGGTATTTTTACTAATTTGGTTAAATTCATCTGTTTTTTAGTAGTTGCAGCATTAGTGCGCTCTAAATACAGCTGTATCTTTTTGAGTTTGATTAAAAAATAAGTTTATTTTTTTAGTTTGTTTCAGAAACAGATTTTAATTAGAATTTCATAATGCTTATATTTTTTTTAAATTTCTCGTATATTATATAAACACAAGTACATCAAGTTAAAAATGATAGTTAGAAGGAAGATTTATGTTCAACTCCGAAGATAATTGAATTCGAATTGTTAATTTATTTCCGAAATAATTCCAATTAACTAATTGAAGACATAAAATATCTCAATTCGATGAGTATACCTTTCACATGTAATATTTACGATCTAATGCATTTATTTCTTTAAACTTGTTTAATTAGTGTTTGCGTAAAGATAGAAAGTCGTTTTTTATAAATAAATGATAAAGAAAAAGTTGGTCCAGGAAATTAAAATTTAGGTTGTTTACTTTAAATAGGTTTCCATTTCATTTAATTGAATTAGTGATACTATTTCAATTACTTTCTTCTGACAATACACATAACCGCAAGATTTTAATCCCTCTTTTAATTTTTAATTAGAATATATTTAGGAAAAATGATGAAGTTTAAATGTTTTTTTCATGTATTTTTATGAAGAGTAGTTTCTCAAAATTTAATTTAGCAGTTTCATTAAATAAGCCTGCAATGTTTATTATTTTTCTCAATGTGTGTACCCAGTTTCACGACATTTCTAAGTTATTTTTATCCTTCTTAAAGCACAACATAGGATAATAAGAATAAAATGAAGGAAGGTGAAAACACATGTATAAATTTGTTTTTAGCAAGAAGTTAATTATATCGTGTAATTTTTTTTCGAATACAAGTATAGTTAAAGAAAGTACTGAAATCATTATAAATGAAACTGCGGAATTTCAATGAATCACATAGATTTTTGACATCCCTTTGTTTAAAAAAAACCCGAAGTGCAGTCAACTTCATGGAGACCATTTTACATGTCCTCCATTCATTAATATTTTGACTTCTTATCAAATTTCCGATTATCAATTACAAAAACAGAGCCTCTCTGTCTAAACGTGTGTGTTGCAATTCACAAATGGATTTATCTATACTATGACAAATAATATTTTGTTATTGTCTATAAGTTTCTGAAAATAAATACATATCAGCAGAAATTTGAATGAAAAGTTTAAATTAGATTGAGTTAAATGCAGAATATATTTAAGAATATTTTTAAAAATTCGATAAACATTGGTTGATTTTAGTTTAATTACAGCATGGCCAGATTTTTTTCATTCTACGCAAATCATATGGCATATATAGTAAGACACAATCGCATGATATTTTATACATATTTTGCAAGGCATCGCTATACAGGATTTTAATTCAACAGCATTATTAGATTGATTGATGTACATGTGAAAAGAAGATGATTTTTAATAAACCTTACTGTAAATATTATTTATTCCATTTCATCAGATAAGATGATTATGTCAGATGCTTTCTGTCAATGTTCCACTTTTTCTCTAATGGAACTTTAATTACATTTAGGGATAAAAATTTATCTAACTACCTTATTAAAACTATAAAGAACTCTTAGGACTAACTATTTTGAAAAAAAAAGTTTAAAAACGCATCGCTTTAGATTAAAAAAATATCAAGGTCTTCATCTTTCAAGGAAAAAGATGACATTTTACTCTAAAAGTGGTTCAAATACGTTTCATTATTCTTTATAAATTATTTAGGATGCATATTTAGAATCTAAAGCAATTTCCTTTCATACATCAATTTTTCATCTCTCAAATATTTAGATAATATAACTTCAGTAATACTTAATAAAAGAAAATTCGATCAATTGAGAAAACTTTTTATCAGATATTTAGATCTATTTTACAATTTTTGCTACCTCCAGAAAATCCTCTGTAATTCAACATAAATTAATAATTATAGATCGATCATCAATTTTGTGTAACCCAGTTCGTTTAGTGCTTTGACAAAAGAAACGTGTAGATTTATTTTTGTTTTATAACAAAATTATTCTCCTTTTTAAGAGTATAAAGCAGCATATGCGTGTGATTCCTTATTGTAATTCAAACAACCAGAAAACTCATTCTTATACTTCAGTTTATACAAAGTTTTTTTCTATTGAATTCTATAGAAATGCACATGTTTGGGAACATAAATATTTTTGCAGTAATTACATCATATTAAGATTTCTACAGTAAAAGAAAATTAAAAGGTAGCCTTAAAAGTATTAAAATTTCAAGATTGCTATACCAAAATTGCATTATTCAAAATGTAAGACTCATCATGATTTGACTAATTTTTTGAAACAATTTCCGAAACCAATGCGTTATCAAAGATATGAAATTAAAAAAAAATATTAAACGAATAAATTGAATTTCATTATTGATTCTTTTTTTAATAAATACTGAATTAAAGAACCCAGCGATTTCAACATGCATATAAAAATATAGCTACCTTAAAACTTTTCAGTAGTTTATAACAGTATCTAAATAAGGATTTTGTCCCTTTACAATCAACCTCACAGTTACTGCGTTTAAGCATACCTAGTATCATTTAATCGTGTCAGATACCGACATATTAGATAAGACTAGTAATCAGTAAGCAACCTGTAACAGCTGCTTTGGAATCCTTATCTGCCGTTAGAAGATAACTGGAAGCGTTAATAGTGAATCCTATCTCCTCATAATGCCATCACCAGACGTCTAAGAGAAGGACAAATTTGCATTTATCAGATATCTTATGCTTCTTGTCATTAGCACCAATTCTGTTGTCTAACGATAGCGATAGAATAGCAAGCCAATGTACTATCTACACTTGTTATATGACAAGGAAGTAATCGTTTGCTGAACATTTTTTTATTGCCATTTTAAGTTTGAAAGTGCTGTTGTTAAGATTTGTAGATTATTTGTAACATTCATCTATGTTATTACAACCATTACTTTCAACAGACTGGTTTTGAAAGCTACTAGATAGTTTTATCTGATAGAAATCAGATATAAGTTTGTCTGATAGAAAAATTTCACGAAATATTTGATCTATATTTTTCTTTACTACCTTTTATTTATTTTATATTCTAATGTATATATTTTTGTTAATTATAAAAAAACATCATTGATTTTACTTTTATCTTTTTGAAACCAGATGGTATAAAAATTCTTTGCGACAATATTCAAATGACTATAAGCTATCTATGAAATTCAAAATGAAAAGTATTATTGAATGTTCGCTTCTGAAATACCTATTAGATGTGACATTATAAGGATGGGTGCAAGAATTATAGCTTTGTTTCAAAATTTTCAGTGAATGAATTGGACATCTTGAACATTTACTTTATTCAGCCTCGATAAAGTAATTCGATACATAGTTATTCAACTAATACAAGGATTTGTTTATTGTTCGAAAAGTAAATATATATGATTGTTTCAGTTGAATTTCCTGAGAAAAATAAGTTACAGCTTCTACCCACTTTGTTGGTATTTCAACAATAAAAACTTTTAAAAAATAAATAAAACGTAAAAAGATGCACCGTCTTGAGTGAAGCATAAAAAAGACATTCGATACAAAAGGTAAATATGCATGTCTAAACAAAAACGAGTTGTGTATAAACAAATTTTAATTCCCTTCCTACTTAGGTCAACAAAGAAAATTTTTTATGAAGTAACTTTTTATTAAATAGTAATCAAAAAAATAATTAAGTATCAAAATAGTATTGATTTCCGCAAGAATTGAACTTGCATTTTTCACCCTCACGTGAAAAACTTGAAATCCTTGCATTTTACCAATTGAACTACTGCCTGTTGATTTCAGTTTTCCTTACAAAATGTTAAAACTCTGTTTCAACTCCGTATTTTATGAACGATTAAAAATTTGATCAAGATATACGAATAAATATATATATATAAAGAGAAAGTGAGCTAATAGTAGGAATTGAAAAATTTTGGTAAACAGCTTGAACTTAAATAAAATACTGTGTTTACAACTCAATATTCTTTTAAGTTAAATTAAAAATAAACAAAATGAATAGTAACCACAGGAAAAGTTTTTGAATTTTCTTGAAATACGACTCAAAACTCATGTATAAAGTATCTGGAACGTCAACAATACCATGAAAATGACTCCAATGACAGACTGCGAAAATGGGTGTTTATGGCTGAAATAACATCATTGTAATGTTTTTTCTAGACCATTTATTACTTCCCAAAGGAAGAGGACGACATTATTGTTTCCGAATAATGGAGTAAACAACTCACTTGGGTAAAACTTACTGTCATTTAGGACACTTTAGTGACACGCTATTTCCGAACACAGAAAGCAAAATCTATTGTATATCCTTGAACAAAGCGTTATTCTTATTTTATGAATTGGAAAAGTAGGTTAGATTCCTGAGATTTTATTAAATTGTTATAATTCAAGCTTTATACTTCAGAAGTACTGAATAAAGAAAATATTTTTATTAATAAAATAGAAATTCCCCAGCTAATTTTCTTCGTGATTGACTAGTGAAGATTTTAATTAACGGCTATTTCAGGACTTTTTCAATCTCTTTTTGCTTTCTTTACAGTTAAAAATAAAAATTAAAGGAAATTAGGGAGAAATAGATAATCTTTAATATCTTGCTTGAAGTTTCTCTAAAAATTCTAAGAATCATAATGAAATGATTCGTTTTAACAGGTGTTTGTTTCTAGTAACGATTATATCTTCACTATTCAACCAAGTTCAAGAATATAATCTCCATCCTTTAAATTCCCATTGTTTAAACATATTAACAGTTGCTATAACATATTATGTAATTACTACCTATATAATGTGTTCCAGTTATTCGTCAGACTAAAAAAAATACTATTGGCATTATTCACAAGAGTCAGTTTTAGAATTCAGATTTTAAATATGCTGGTTGGAAAAGCTGAAACTTACAACATCAATATAAGGCTTACGCGCTGAGAAATTGAATCGAAACTCGTATCCAACATTAAGACTATAAACTATCCTGTAAGATAATGGATAAAGGTAGTTAACAGAGAAATAACATCATGGTTGCTTCCCTTTATCAGAAGAATCGAACTTGCCTAAAACGATCACGCATCATTTAATCAACACATTAGTAGAATTCTTAGTCGGTGTTATGTACTTAAACTTGCATATTATGTAACATATATTATGCAGCTTTGGAGATGATTTCGTGAGTATTTAAAAATTATATTCTTTTGTAAGGAAAAAATCCTTGGTCAAATCGAATTAAAAATCAATTTCACGAAACTGTGCTGTGTTATTCACGAACGTACTTCAATATGAGATTCTAAGAAGCGGTAGGTGAATAATGGGCCTAGTTTTAATTTTATTACATAATTGAAAACCATGTAGCTTTAAATACTTAAAATTTAATTAAAGCTTTAATATTTGAATTTAAGCTTGTGCACAATTAGATTGATTACATGCACAGACAGGCAACTATGTCAAGAAATGACGTTTTTATACAATATTTTTAAATACGGTACAGGAAATATTCATAAATATACCTTAACATTATTTACCCTATAACTCAAAATTAAGGTTCATATTATTATTGACTTAACTTCGTATAATGAAGCGTAAGTGATTAAAATAAATTATACATGTTTAACTACTAATATAAGGCTACTTTGGGAAATCAATGAAATATGAAGCTCAGTCATTTTATTTTTTGATTTAAAAGCAGGTGATTTATAAAGTTTTTCAATAAAGAAGCATTGATTGATGGCCCATTGTAAAGTTGAACTATACTACAGGTTTTAAACAGTTTAGGAAATTAGTCTCATAAAGTCACTTCCTTAGATATTAATAGATATTAACAGAAGTCTAAAATAGTAATTTTTTCTGTTTATGAGCGAAAATATATATACCGAATATGAACAGAAAAATATCCTTCACAGGCAATCAGGTCGTTGGTTCAGGTAGTTGAGAATAAATCTAATTTTCAGTTTACCGTGTTACTGCAGTTTAAATAAATGGATACAAATTAAGATTAGTAATAAATGGATAACATGTCGGATAGTAATTTTTTTAATATTTGTGTCATTTTCCAATTCGTTGTTATATATTCATCCAAGTTACAGAAAAACCATTTGTTGTTATAGCATCATTATCGGATCATTTTGATTTACCATGTGTGCTATTAGCTGAATGGACAGCCTATGAATGTAATTAAAATAAGAATTAATTGGAAATCAAAATTGTAATGAAAAGAGACCTTTTGTTACAGTTTGACCAGTAACTGGAGACGGGATTCAAATTCACTCCACGTTGGGCATTGGCTCTTATTATCACGTGATATTTTATCCTTGAATTCAATCACAGCCTCAATATCTTCAAGCTGTTCTTTCAGTAATAGATTGGCAAAAGTCTCGGTAAGAACAAGTGCTTACAGCAGATTATTCTTTTTCAAAGTTTTTCCTTTTATTCATGGAAACATTGACTCCATGTCTCTGAAACTATTTTTAATTTGAATAATGCAAAAAGAATTAAAAAAATATTCATAAAATAATATTTTAAAATACTGTATTACTCATTTTTGTTTAATAATTCTAAAAGTTTTAACATTAGTGCAATTCCATAATATCTAAACAAAGTAGATATTCATTAAAATTTTGTTTTTCTTATAACATATTTCCAACATTTAATATTATTGAATTTAACATCTTAAATTTTAATATTTTTTTATATTTTTGGTAACTACATGATTTCTAGAAAGCATGGTGTTTCCAAAATAAATACAAATGCTCTTTGAAAAAGAAAAAAATAAATAAATAACACTGAAGTCATTTTGACTTCATGTCTCTGGCCGAATGAGGAAAATCATGTCTCCAAGTTACTGGTTAAAACTGAAAATTATCGCTTTTAGCAAAATTACTGGTTCTTTTAGGTATTCTCGTTGATTTTAACTGAGGCAAAATAATGGTTGTGGTCAAGGGAAAATGTCCAACAGGAGCATCGGTCACTGAATAAATGCCGTATTGAGCAAGCAGCAGATGGACAGGTCAAATAATGAGGGATGACTCAGAAAAAGGGATGTAAAGACAAGCCGATGAAGGATCATGCAGCGGAGTTTAGATTAGTGGAACAAAAGATTAGTAAATATTTTAGAGACAGGGTAGAAGCAAATACTTATTTTGATCAATCGGCCATTTCTTTTTAGACAGAAGTTTCGTCTGAAACTTAAGAAACTTTATTCCACAAAATATTTCAAAGCAAGTCATGTAATTTCGTTAATTCAATTCCTACTTTAGTCAACGAATATAAGTTTTATTTTGGTTACTTAGTATTAAATAATCATAAAAATTATTAAGTATGAAAAAAAATTATTGATTATCGCAAAGAATTGATCTCGCATTCTTCACCAAGTGAAAAATGCTGAAATCCTTGTATTTTTCCGGTTGGGCTATTGCCTGTTAATTTCAATTTTATTACAAACTGCTAAAACTTTTTTTAAAGTATTGAAAATTAATTTAATTTAAATGATGAATTAATATTTAAAAAAATGTATTCACATCAAGTGTCATCCACTACAAGTTTAAAAAATGAATTTGAACGTGAATCGATGAATAAAAAGTGCTTTATTAACGATTGAAAATTTGAACAAGATTTATAAATAGGGAGAGTGAGAACTAATTGTAGGAATTCAAAAAAGAAGATTAGTTGGAGTTTTTTTGTATGAATGAATATTTTTCTAAGTCTCGGTCTTTTTCCATTAGATGAAAATTAAATTTAAAAAAAACTTTTCTATTGAATCTTTAAAGCCTGTTTCCTGAATGGTTAGTTTACATTAAAAAGTGTACTCTAGCTATTTTAAAAGTTAGGAAACAGTTAAAAAAATTGTTAAGTCCAGTCCGTTAACGATGCCATTCAGTGTTTGAGGGAGAAAATAATTTCAGCTTTAGTTCCTCAAATATTAGTTTAGATAGTGATGCAACAGATATAAAAATATTTATGTTGATCATCTCTTATGTAAGATTTCGTATTTATGAATAAGCGCTGATTGAGTCGGAAGAGATTTTTCTTTACTAACAAGCTTACTTAAAAATCAACCAGCATTTATACTCAGTTAAAGAAAACTGAAGTTTTGTGGGTAATGGTGCGTAAGAAATCAGACGTTTGAATGCATGTTTTTCAATTTGTAATGTTCTTTCTCATGTAATAGAGATTTGCATCAGTTTATTTTAAAACAGCCTTAAACTATATAATTACGGCAACAGTAGCTCAATCATAATTTTATTAGGTATCATATTTGTTGACGATAATGTTTCGTAAGTTTCTTTAAATTCAAATGTAGGTCGTGTAATAAGAATAAAGAATGTAGACTATATAAATAACAGAAATAGATATTAGAATGAATAGACACACAGAATTATTTTAAGCCTTTACGGAAACGAAGGGAAATGCTAATTAGCAAGTTATAGATTATTAGTTAAAAAAATGAACTTCAGTAATTAATTGAAAATGATTTAGAAATTCAAATGTGTTTTTTTAAACTAGAAAAACAAATAGAAGAAGAACTTCAATTTTCAGTTTCGGGAATGGCAGTAAAAAGATAACTTTTTTATCAAATTATTTGAAGGGTTTTTTTTTATGCATAAGATAATTGCAAAGATTATTGCAACTCATTTGTTGCTCTTAATTCATCCCAGGAGTTCTTTTCCATAATGGTTTTATACACTAAATCAATCGGGGCCAAATGTTTTCCCACTGGTGTGGAGTGGAACTTCGAATGATGAAGCCAGGTCAGGTGTAGTCCTCGTCATCTGACCACGGTTTTATATTATGAGGCTGGTTTCAAAATAATCCTACTGTTGCTTTAAAAAGGGGCGTTAATTTAAGTGATCTGAACAGAATCCATAATGGTTTGAAATCTATATCATCCGATAAATACCGATGTAATTATATTTTACAAAATATTTAATGTTTCTGTAAACATCCAAGAGAATAATTATTAAAAATTTGGCACATTGCCATTAAATTGTCCTAAACTTGTTAAAATTAATAAATACATGAAAAATTTCAAAATTTATTCTAATTTAATCAATTTAGATTTAAATTTATTTCGAATAATCTAACTTTTTTTAAAATTTCTTTTGAAATATTCAGATATTGACCTTTCGTTCAGATACACACCTATTCACGCTCTGTAGTTTGGAAAGTAATTGAAGTCCTAGTTTGAAGAGAATTCGGGTTATTTTCTGTTCATTGGTTTAAAAATATATTCAGCTTCATTCACATTTTTCTAAAGAATTCATTTTTAAAATAAGAATGGAGTTAAACCTTTTAATGAAAGCTTTCATTAATTAAGGCTTATCGTTTTTTAAAAGGTTAGGGGATTTCCGGATACTGCATTGAAAACGATTTTTAGAAACTTCTTAGCTTAGCGATTCGGCAGCATTCATTGAGAAATTAAAGATTTGAATAATCAAATTATTAAGAAGAAATTATGACCAAATTTCCAAGTATCAGACTAAATTTTAATTTCGAATAATTAGTCAGCAAAAATTAATTAATTTAGAAATACTTTTGTTATTATATTTATTCCTGATCCAGGCATTAAAGTGTGTTTCTCCACTAAAGTATATTTTTTCCCTGAATATATTTTCAATTAATAATAGATAATTATTTATCTTTGTTAATCTCTAATGGTAATCGTAACTAAAAAATTCTACATTTAAAGGCTTTTTTACTATGGTGTCGAGTTTCGTAGAAATTATTTTATTATCTTCATAGTTTGACGTCAAGCAATTGAATTCGATTTCAAAAAAAAAAAAAAAATGAA
Source organism: Argiope trifasciata (assembly GCA_026543055.1). Classification (NCBI taxonomy): domain Eukaryota; kingdom Metazoa; phylum Arthropoda; class Arachnida; order Araneae; family Araneidae; genus Argiope; species Argiope trifasciata. The sequence goes on along the minus strand of JAPMOQ010061498.1, from coordinate 532,067 downwards.
AACCCTTACATACACATTAACGATTAATTAATAATTACATTATTTTATGTTCATTTGCACAAATTTTGCTGATGGTGCAAAAAAGGCTTATGTTTTAAAGCAAACTTATAGTCTAAAATGTATGCTTTAAAAATAGAGGCTTCTGTATGTATAAACTAAACGAATTTTTTCGTAATAGGAGCAATACAGCATAATAATACTGAGAACTTCTGAATTGCATATAATAATATGCAAGTGTATGTATTTTTATAGAATCAACTATCTCATTGTTCTTTTTTGAATTTGAAGAAATTATGTATTGACTCAAATTTACTGTTACATATTATTCTTCAAGGAGATGGTAGACTCTATTGGGTTTTTTGTGAATTATCGGCTTAGATTTATGAATTTTTTATGCATATGAATTAAAATATAAATATAAATATGTTTTTAAAAATTTGCAATGGAATATTATTTTAAAAATATTTATAAATAGTATATATAACGATTATAAATATATATTAATAAAATATAAATTAATTAATAAAAATAAAAAAACAAATGATTTTATATAAAGTTAAAGTAAATAAGTAATATAAGTTATTAAATTAATTTACAAATATGTATAGATAATTATTATTTATAAAATATTTATGTGAAATATATATAACTTTTAATGGTAGAATGAACTAGCATTTAATGAGATTACAATCTAAATATCGACATTTTACATTTCAGAAATGGAAAAGCTATGATTAGAGCAAAATCTTAAATAAATTTGGAAAACATCTTCGTCTAAAAAGTTTTGATAAAACTTATAAAAAAGACAGTTTTAGCCAATCATATTACTATGAATGATAAAGAAGTTTCAAATACATGAGAACATCACACAAGCATCATTTCGAAACTGAGCAATCTTCCAAGGCTGAGGGCAGTCGCACATCTCGGAATCGTATGTCTTGATTTGTGCAAATTATTATTTCAAAGTCCATAGGATTTTTGAAGATGTATGCACCATCAAAAATTGAAGTCACGGAATTTCGACTAATAATCTGCAAATATCGAGTTGCAACAAATGTATGTTTTCATTCTTAATTAATGAGGAAAATACGAATCGGATTTTTTTAATTTACCAAATGCGAATCAAAATTATGAAAATTCGGCTGTAACATTATAGATTTGACCATTGACATCTCTAACATTAAAATCGATCTGAAATGTCGGCGGTTAGAAGTAATTCAAATTATTACATACAATGAAAATTATTTACTACAATGCGAAAAAAGGGAGAGGACAATTTCCAGAAGCTTCCAGAAGTGCAGTGTAGGAAAATTTTATAAAATAAAGCGGAAGGTATTTTGAACAAAAGAAGTCGCATTAAAAGGCAGTGATTATTGATTACTTTTAAATGATCAGTTTCTTTTTTGAAGGATTAGGCTTTGTGTTGTCAAACATTTAATATTTTGAAAGATATTTTAATTGATATTTTTGATATTCATGACCTTAAAAATATCCTGACTTCCTGTTTTAGGAATATTTTTTATCAAAGAGTGAACCAATCAAAATTATAGGCAACTGCCTTTAGACAGATTGTAACTGCTTGAAAACAAAATATTATGAAACGATATAATATGAAAAATGTAATTGTTGGTTTGACAGCTGTGTTTTGAAAAGCAAGTAACATAATGGGTATGTAATTCATTATTGAGCTCAAAATCTTAATTTTTATAATTCATCTCTGTATTAATAGCCACACCATCTAGTGATATTGAATATCAAATATACTATGCATTCTAGTGGTGTGATAAAATTTAAACTTTTTTCTATCATATACACGCAAATATTATCTTTTTGTATTTAGTTTCTTGAGAATTAGTGATTTTAAAATGCTTTTCATGATATTTAGTTTACTCTGTATAGTCTCCAACTAAAAAGATGTTAGAAACTTAATAGCGTTAAATAATTTCCGGGTATTTTCGTTGCAGGAATATACCATAAAATTGAAACTTTGCCATTGTTTACTCCAGTGTATTCAGTCTCCCCTTTAAAATTTTTTTAAATTTTTGCATACCTTAACGTCCTGAAAAAATAATTTATAGCTCGCCTTTCCCGTAAAAATGGAATCAAGATCTTTTTACTAATCGTTATGTCAAATATTTCGGGTTCTATCGAGGAAATAAGAAGAATATATAATCCGAGAAGTTTAAGTGCTTGATATGCGAAAAGGAAGAAAAATATTATATTGATTTTACAAGTTAATTCATGTTGATATTAATTATGATTTTATTTTTTCCACAAAATATTCTACAGAAACTGAATATCAAAAAAATATCAGATATATACTCAAGAATCAGTAAGAAACAGTTAAAAAATATTAATTATTTTTTGTGAATAATGATGTGTTGAAATTATTTTCATGTCACTAATATCCTTCACTGTATTAAATTTATTCATTTATGCAATTAAAGATCAGAAAAATAAAAAAAAACTGTTGAAAAATACTATGCATTTAATTAAATTGTTTTATTATTATTTGATTCTAGTTTAAAATTGTGCCTTCATTGATTTTTCTATACTACATATGCATTGCTGAAGTATATATTTACTGACTGATAAGAAAAACAGCTCTTGTAATCTTTCGACACAAAATCCTTGAACTCTGAGTGGAAAAAAATATTTAGCTATCAGACTAAAAAAATCTTCATTAAACTCTTAATTATCGACATTTTTTTCCTGTTGTGGTTAATTATAGCAGTTGACTTTGCTTTCTTTTCCGTAATGATTAGAAATAGCAAAGTAGCTCAAAGTGTTTTCGCTGTGGTATTTAGAGCTTTTATTAATAGCTAATTTTAGCGCTCATAAAAGGAGAGAGTATTTAGTTATCTTTATTTCTCATTTTCATTTTATTTTAGTGGACATGGAAATATAAGTACTAGTTTCCTTTGTAATAAATATAATTGAAAAGAAAAGAAATTGGTTAGGATAGAAACGAAGTAAAAAAAAAAAAACTACTCATAGATTTAAAAAAATTGCTTTCATATTCTTCTTTATTGATTGGTTAGAAATTTTTTTATGGATAATCTTTATGGTCAAATAAAGCGTAATTTAGTTTGAAATGTGCCTCAAAGCTAATCTAAAGAATCGACTACCCCCCCCCCCCCAACTTATAAAGTTTTGCACAGTAAAATGTTATAGAAATTATATTTTGTTATAAGATGATGTGTCTGTAAAGCATATTAGTTCTTACGGATGATACTATCATCTTGGTATAATATAGCTTTTACAATGGATTTTGGTGATTTATCTATCAAGCTGACAATCAGTTACACAAACTACCAACATTATATTTGTCAGTTCATTTTAAAGTGGTTCTAACTTAATGGATTGCATTAAAGTTCTGTAAGTTGTTCATACGTTGCGTGGCTATGAACTTGGAATCTGAGAATAGTAATGATATAGTTTATCCGGTGATTATAGTTTATCGTAAATGCTTATATAAACTTAACAATTTTCATTTCATTAAACAGGTTCAATGATAAGGTGATGAGATGAATTCGAGACATAAGACTCTTATTATTGATAGAAGATGATAATCTGCTAGAGATGAAGCATTGCTCTAACGCAAGTTGCCAAAACGTTCTACCCATTATACATTCATGCCCGAGTTGACCTGATTTCAGAACACAATAAGAATATTACAATGCAACGAACGTATTGGGGAATGCCAGAAAATCCAACATTGGAATGTAAGTAGAATTGTTGTTCTTTTACTATATATTATTAAATGGAAAGAAGGACTGGTTTTGGGGTATTAAATTTTGTGTTGAATTTTCTCATTTCATATTATTTTCGCCTTCATGAATGGAGAAATGACGGTAGTAGGGTTGTGCATAAGACAGCAGTTATCAACCGGAGTCCCAGCCAAGGGGTAACGCGTCTTCGTGATCTGGGGATCCCGGGCATGGTTGCTCTTCATCCTGTGTTCTATCTGTGATGTAGGTGAAAATGAGCCCTGTAAAAAGGAGTTGTGTAAGCGAATGCGTGAATTTCATCTTCATATAAGCAGAAGTCAGACTTCTGTCCTAGGGTGAGCAGGTGTATTTACCTTCAGAAGCTACTGCATCCCTTTTCCGCTATAACGCGGACAGATCATCATCATATCAGTTATTACATGGGTATGGCTGATATCTCAAATAAAATCCCCGGCAATAAATGATATCAAATGATTTTATGCAAAATTTAAAAATTAAAATACTGACACTTTGATAAATATAATTTATTGATAAACATGCTATTTTATTTTCGACTTGTAGAATAAGAAATGATATTTATATATTTGTAACAAAAAATTCAAATTATTCAAAATTTCAATTTGTAAAAAAAATTCAAATATTTTTTACAGGTAAATTGTAACATTTCTTTTATTCGTTTGCTTCAGCACTATTATCGCTTTTGACATTGCAATTGTATTATCATATCGACAACATCAAGCACGTTTATATAAATGAAATGATTAATTTCTCACGCTCTCAATAAGCTGTAACATTTTCAAAAAGTTTATCCATCACATACAACACTTTTATTCAAAAAAATGTGCCCTTTTAAAATTCTATAATATTACTTGCATTTTGATTACTCAGTTAAACTATTACCCTGTAATACTTTTGGTTTAACTCGCATTTTGGGAAAGTCACATTAATTTAAATTTTAAAACTCAGTCCTCCGACAAAATTTTAAATGTATCCTAAGTCGATGATTCTAACTCGCAATGCCCTTTGGTCATTTTACAATTGAAAGTATTTAAGCTATTAGTATTAAACGCATCCCTCGATTCGTGTATTTGTTAATTAGTGATAATAAAGAGATGCAGAACAAAGAACCATTTAGTTTCCAAGGATATAATCACTCTGGGACATTAATTAGTTGGGAAGTTTGCCCTGGAGTAAGATCAATCATTTCTCTGAGTACACATACCAGCATCGATACAAGTTACTTGGGTAGAAAGTAGTCAATATTATTTTATTAAATTGGAGAGAAATGCTGCTCATTTAATGACGGTATCTTTTCATCACTGAAATGACTGGCTTAAAGCTGTTTTCCAAGGAATATATATATTTCTTCATTTTGTGAACTATACGTATCTTTTAAAATGCATGTAAATTTACTATGACTTAAAGTATGAGTCTCGTTACAAATAAACATTAACTATTTGTTAAAATGATTAATTGCATGCAGCCTTTTCATAATAATGGAGTTTGGAGTATCATCGAAATATAAGAATAATTTATTCTAATAAGCTTTGTTAAATAAATCCATTTTAGCTATCAAAGCAGAGTATATATTTTATGTTCATATCCAGATCGAACTAGAAAACTTCATTCATTCGAGATACATTTCTATTCAACTAAGAGCCTATTAAAGAGAGGAATTTTGAGCATTACTCTATTTCAAATTCTATACCAATTTATGAATAATGGTAATGATAATACTGGAGTCTATATTGTCAGCGAAAATAGCAGTTTAACAATATTTTGCTCTAAAAAATTGTACCACCGAATATGAAAATAGAAGTTCATAATTAAAGATGATTTCATAGATATTTTTAATAAAATTTTTAATTGTAATAACTTGAAAGTTTAAGCTCCATACAAAATTTATAATTTTAAGAAACATACTATTCTACTTTTTAATTAATACTAGTTAAACTTATACGTTGAGTCTTAATTTTCAGCAAATAATGAATAATTTTACTTTTGCAAAAAGTCATTCATTTAAAAAAATTTTATTGGCTACAATTAGTTTTACAAAGTAGGCTGAAGTTTTGAAAATCATCAATTTCCTGTTTAGTGTTATACTAGATATTTCGTTATACGAACAGTCATTAAATGTTATTAAAAGATATTATTCTATATTTCATTTTCCAAAAAAAATGTAGATTCAGAACAACGAAAGTCATTAAAATTCACTAAGACCAACTGAATCTGAATCACTGGCAAAATAGCGTTACTTTTCTTTACAGAGCAATTCGCGTACGAGAACAACTAACATTCTGAAAAAGACTTCTATCATTCTGAAAAAGACATCTATCATTCTGTGGGAGGAGAATATACATCAAACACATATAATAATTGTATATTCTGAGAGAAATATAAACAAAAAAGGCATATATTACTAATAATTCGGAAAGTAATAAGGTTCGAATGAGGTTGACAGCTGGAACTTTATTGTTTTTTAGATAGGACTACTCAAGTAGTAGCCAAGTTATAACTTTGTTTCAGAAATAATATATTCGAGTCTTAAACATTTTCTACTCGACTGTCTAGAATTTATTCACCCTTTTGTAAATGCTACAGGAATTTAAAAATACCGCAAATCATTTGTTATGAAAATTAGTCAATAATTAATACTCAGATATTTTCTCTGTAGCTTGAAAGTTAAACGGAAAATGCATCAAAGAGTTTATTTTTGTAAAAAAAGACATTCACTTCAAATGTATTAGAAGCATCATTGATGTACTAAGAAGAAATGGTTTATGAAATTATGTCATGAAAAGTGAGATAATTTCATGAAATTATATCATTGCATTCTAAATAGAAATGAATTTACATTCTAAATAGAGTTACGTGAAGACATGATGTATCAATGAAAAAGTAAAGAATGACAGAAGGAATAATAATTCAATTTAATTATTCTCGTTTTACTTCAAAATCATTACATTGCTTTGAAGGACTTGAACCCTACTTATTTTCTTTACATTGACGCACACATTCTGTATCAACTTCTGACATTGTATTGAATGGAAGTGGGCCCTACTGGGAGAAATTATCCGTCAAGTAGAATGAATAACAAAACATTTTCCGTAAATAAATCGATAATTTAAAACTTATTTATGGATATTTTATAACTTCTTTCAATTAAAGATACCGGATTCTAATAGTCATCAGTTTCAAAATTACACATTTTATTTCAAATCAAAATTATGACTTTTAGACAACTTCTAAGACATTGTTCTACTTTTATTCCCCATATATGCAAAAAGTAAGATAATATTTTCTCATTTCAAAATAAGAAATAAAAAGTGGAAGACTATTTTTTCACCTCTGAGATATTGTTTGACTTCTCACTTCAAAATATTGATTTGATAATTATATACTTCCTAATATAATAATTTTACACTTTTTAACTATGATATATACTTTTTTGTTGCGGAATTAAGTAAAATTTACGGTAATAAAACGAATATAAAACCTGTGAAATATCTGTAAAAATCCCATGAAGTAAAATTTTTTTGTCATCATTCAAATTGTGAAAGTTTATGACACATATTTATAAAAACCTTACAATGTAATTTTGTTATTAAGCTTATTTGCTAATTGGGATTTTTTTATGGGTGACATTTCGGTTTAAAAAATTTTCTTTTGAGACGCATGGAGGAAGCCAAGTTATTATTTATCTTGAATTGTAAATAAATATTGGAATTTAACATATGTAATGAGACAATCACAAATGTCTAAAAATACTCATAATATCCAAATATTCATGATTTTGCAATGCATAATTTTTAAAAAATTAGTACTAGATAAACAGCGCTACAATCAGCATAATTACTTTCCAACTTTTTATTGAAGAAGTTTTGTTTGAAACTGATAAAAATTACATCTTTTCGACTCATTAAAACCCCCCAAAAATATGAAAACTTGAAGCCATGATTAGTGAATAACATTCATAGCTATTTTTCTTTGTAGTGTCTCTTATTTAAAAATCTTCCAATTCTGTTTCATCATAACACTTGAACTAATATACCTTTCAGAGAGAACTTTTGAAGTTTCGGATGGCCCCAGAATCATTAGATGAATAAAGAATAATAAAATGTAAAATAAGTAGAACGTATTAAAAGAAATAAAGTAAAACGAGCGGCTTACAAAAATCCTCGATTTAACCATCATAATTTATTTTTGTTGTCAGATTATTTTTTAAATTGAATTCTATTTTGTGTTTTAGTGGACTAGAATCTTATTTATGATTCTTACAAATTTTAATTCAAGAAATAAATTATTGCTCTGAGAACAGAGATGTGACGTAGCATATTAGTAGCACATATTGTTTCATTTTATGTATGTTATACACTGATGGAAAAAAAATCCCAACACTAGGAAGGAGCTCTGCTAGATAAACGAAATTTGGTAGGCGTGTTTATACATCTGAAAGATGACGTCGATTCAAATGTCGAGCTACGCGCGTAAGTGTGGCGCTAGTAGCGACACTATGAACATGCAAATGAGGTTTGCTTTAAATAAGCGCTGTAAGGTTCGTGATCGTTATTTACAGTTGAAATTTGACGTAGTGGGTTAATGTTAGTCAAGGATGCCTCTGAGAAGACGAAGAAGCCATTATCAACAGCTCACTGAGTTTGAACGAGGTCGTGTTGTAGGGCTACAAGAAGGTGGATTTTCTTTACGCGATATTGCTGAAATACTTGGCAGGAATGTATCCACTGTGCATGAGTATTGGCGGCAGTGGTCAAGGGAAGGTACTGCCTCAAGAAAACCAAGTTCCGGGTGGCCACGTGGTACTACTGAGAGGAAAGACCGTCGTTTTCGGCGTATGGCTGTGGCTAATCGCACTGCGTCTGCAGCTGAAATTCGAGCTGCAGTTGGCACCACAGTGACACAACGAACTGTTACAAATCGGTTACTTCAAGGACAGCTCCGAGCCAGACGTCCTGTACAGTGCATTCCATCGAATCCAAACCACTGCCGTTTGCGACGTGAGTGGTGTCCAGCTAGGAGCTCATTGGAGGACGGAGTGGAGATCTGTTGTGGTTTCTGATGAAAGCCGGTTCTGCCTTGGTCGCAGTGATAGCCGTTTGTTGGTTAGAAGGAGGCCAGGTGAAAGCCTGCTAGTTACCTGTCTGCGGCCTAGACACACAGGCTATACTCCTGGAGTTATGGTTTGGGGAGCAATTTCGTATGACAGCAGGAGCACTCTCGTGGTTATCCCACGCACCCTGACTGCAAATTTGTACGTCAGTCTAGTGATACAAATTGTTGTGGTGCCATTCACGAACACCGGTCAAGGGGGGTTTTCCAACAGGATAACGCTCGCCCTCATACCGCTGTTGTAACCCAACATGCTCTATAGAGTGTCGACATGTTGCCTTGGCCTGCTAGATCACCAGATCTTTCTCCAATCGAGCGCGTATGGGACATCATTGGACGACAACTCCAGCGTCATCCCCAACCAGTATTATCCGTCCCTGCATTGACCCCCCAAGTGCAACAGGCATGGAACTCCATCCCACAAACTGATATCCGACACCTGTACGACACAATGCCTGCACGTTTGCATGCTTGCATTCAAAATTCTGGCGGTTACAGCGGTTACTAATGTACCAATATTTCACATTTGAAATGGCTCTACCCTTGATCTTGAAACTTTAATCAATTAAATATGTTACCTAGACAAATGTATTCCTAAAATTACATTACTGTACAATAATTTTTTCTTGGTGTTGGGATTTTTTTTACATCAGTGTAGAACGTACAACCTGTTTGTCAAAACCATCAGTTTAAGAATGAAATATGCTCTTTCAACAGCTAAATTGGTTTCATAATAATTTGAATACGACTCTCACTGAAATTTAAAGAGATCTGCAACGTCAATTATCACTTTCACAGTTTATTTGAAGCGTTGCATTTGATTTCTTAACTTCTGATTTCATATATTAATTCGTATCATTTTCAATCGTGTTGATCGGACCATTAGATTTAGGACCAATTGATAAATAAGAAATAAAAGTGACAATGGTCGAAAATAGTATAAACAGATCATTTAGTTGCTAGAGCTTAAGCACAAATTCTCAGACTCTCTCGGGCAAAGAATGGTAATTATTTTCATAGGTTGTCTAAACAATCGAATTTCGACTAAATTAGGAAGTGGAACTCCATTTTATTGGAAGTTAGGGACTAATTTTACAAACAATTTGTCAACTGACATACACTTGGAGGTTTACAATTATTTACTGCGTTTCTGTCTTGAAGTTCAATTTATCATTCCATTAGTCGCGCCTTATCCGAGAGATACCAAATAATTCTTTGTCCAATAACTAGAAGGCGCTATGTCTGAGAAATTCTTGTTTGCTATTTTCCTAATTTGTTTTGGAGGGAATTTTAGTACCATTCCCTACTGAAACTGTAATATTCTAGAATGCAACTGTTATAGATTATCTGTGAGATACAAGGCGACCACTTTTGAAAGGGCACCTTTCTTTCATTTTTTTTCCACATTTTGTATTTTGTGTTTTTTAAATTAATATTTATACTTTTTATTCCTGTCTTAAAGATTTTTTTTCTCACTTTCAGTGAGTTAAACTATATTGTATCGCTAAAACACAGAGTTACCATTTTCTGAAAAGGACTGTTATTAGTACCCTGAAAATATCCTTGCCTCCCGCTTGAAAAAAAAATTATGCCAAAGAAAAAAATTATCTGAAAATAAAAGAAGTTAATAACAGCAATGACAATGATAATTCAAAAAAATTGCCAAAATTGAATATTTATTTTATTAACGACACCATTTTTTTCCAAATTTAAAATTTTATCAATACCTAAACTTCCGAAGAAAACACAGGATAGATAAAAGCATTTTTACACAGCTGGTAAATTAAAAATATAAAATGTTAAGTTGATAAAGGAACTGTTTTCTCGGAAATAAAGACATTTTGAAATATTTGAAAAATCTGCAGTTTCTCAGAAACTTAATATATTACTTTCGTCTATCAAGCGATATTCATTATTTTTCAATTAACTTCTTTGCTTCAAAAGGACTTAAATTAGATAAAAATATGCTCATAAATTTCCCATTTCATTTTTATCTCATTTCCGTTCATAACAATTGCTGTTTCATGCTTATATGCAATTTTAAAAAGAGCAAACAACTTAGAAAATAATACATTAAAAACTTAAAAATTTATTCAGGCAATCAGAAATACGAAATAAAATCTCTTTCCAATCTGGCATAAAAAAATAAAAATTAATGCGAATGGCAGAGCTCATTGATTTCCTGCTTCGTCGCTGAGTTTCAATTCCTTTCTTGACTCAAAAGGCTTATCTAAGAGCACTAAAACAAAAATAAAAATTGGCAAATATTTGAAAGAAACCTCCGCTTCTAACAAAACAGTATTAAATTACAAGCATAAAATCTAAAAGTTCATTTCTTTTCGATTTAATTTTAACGCAAAAAGAAAAACATGTAACGCAAAAAGATAATTAATTTTCAATAAATATATTATTTTGTCGGAGAATCCAACAAATTTGTAAGGTGGCATCGGTTTCACAAATTTTTTTCAGTTCCATTTATGACATTAATTTTTATCTGGTAGTTTGAATTTGTGTATTTATATTTGTATAAATCTTATAATTTTGAATGTATAAAATAAGATTTTCGCCAAATATGAATAATGCTAAAAGATGTATAATTTACATTTATTACCACAAAACCTTAAAACTAAGTAAATTATATTGGAATATGAGAACAGAAAGCAGAAAAAATATATTATTTAAATCGATTATCATGCATTATACTTATAGCTAAACGTATATTGACTAGTGTATGGAATGCTGCAGATATTTTAATAGACAAGCAGCGTTTGCATTAAGACAGTACTGTTACGCCGATAAAATAATGCATGCGCACATGCATAAGACTTTCTGCATAACGGCAGAGTACTTATTAGCACTGTAACAAGTCAAAAATTACAGGTCATTTATCTATTTACGTAAGCGCGATCTTGCAGCAGGACAATTCCGGCTTAATGAAAACTCTACTCAAGAGACGAGGATAAAGATTTTAAATACTTTTTGGTGCATCCGTCGTATTGCATTTAAAATTATATTTGGAAACCTTATAAAAATTTACCAAAGAGATTAAGCGATTAAGAAAACAAAGCTTGAAACAAACACTTATTGTCATTTGAAATTTGCAGAAAATTGCAATTTTATTGACTTTTAAATAATTAAATACCATAGTTAAGTTAGTAGTAAATAGATGTGAATATTTTTAGGTATTTAAAACTAGTTGATATTCTCCAGAGTTATCCTGAAAGAAATTTAAAAATTAATTAATTGCAAGTAAGCTTTTATATCAATTTTTTTTTTCTTATATTCAGCATCTGAGAGCAAACTTTAGTGTATACATTGTGAATAAAAAGTAAAAAAACCTCTATATTAGCTCTTAATAAAATCCTTACGATCAATAAACAAACGCTCCTTTCCAGCAAAAAAGATTGTTTTATATAAAATATAATGATACAGAAAGTCTTAATTGGCTGGTATTTTATTTTAATTAAAATGAGAAAGACTGACTCAATGATATAGAAAAGCTTTTTAATGACTTAATTTTAGTTTTAATTAAACTGAGACACGATATTGCGTCAAAGAAATTTCTCACAATATATAAAAAAAGAAGAAAGTTTTTTTCATAAGTTATTTATAATTCTTAAACAACTGTAAAAAATTTAATTAAATCTTATGTGTGGGAACTGAAATATGTGATTCAATCAAGTAATATGAAATGAGTTCTTTTCAGCTGAGAGTTTTATATTTCAGAGCAAGTAGTCAATTTTGAATAATTTCTAAGTAAAAGGAAATGTTTAAACAAAATCATCTGCTAAACAAATCCTTCTTCAGTGCCAATAATTCATAATTTTAAGATACCTGCCATTGAAAATGTTCCCATTGTAATTTGTTTTCTTTTATTACCTATATCTTCCTAATTATTAATTTTGAAAATGCTTCATCAATCAGTAAAGTTAGTTTTTCACTGTTAAGCTATCTTTTGTGAAAAGTCATGTCTTCATACAGTATCTTGTACAGTTTTAGGTAACACAGAATCAAAAAATCACAAATGGAAAGAATAAGATTTACTAAAATCTGGAACATTTAACCTTTATTACTACAATCATGTCAACATGGATTTGCACTCAAAACGACGGAAAGAAAAAGCCATTCATTTTATTTTATATATCAGCCTTAATAAAGTAGTAGGTTAATGGTAGTAAGCGGAAGAAGAGTACGGATCGCAACATGCAACAAGATACGACTTTTTCTTGATGATATATACAAAAATCGATAACTGGAGTTTTATAATTAGTGAAATATAAAATTTTTTATAAAAGGATAGGAATGTGAAAATATGTTTGGAAATGAAAGGAAATTAATGCTGAAACTTGATACAACGAAAACAAATTGGAGGAAGTGAATGTATGAAATAAAGCAACATATTAAATAAGTTCTTTTTGATTATTAAATCAAAATAACAAATAATAAAGAAAAAAAAACCGAAGGTTAAAAATTATTTTTTATCCTGTATCTAAAATATTTTTTCAAGTTTTATGTTATTCAACGAACTTAAATAGTCTTACATTGGTCTTCTAAATTATTTACTTAAATATATGTGAACAAAACAAGTTATGTATGTAGACAAACTATTTTACTTATTCTTTGATTTTACCAGAATACACTGAAACATTCTTGTATCTATACAAATATGATATAAATATAAAAATATTTTAATTTTGATGGTATATTATAAATGCAATAAAACAATGGAAATATTCTTCAATTTAAAATTAATTTTACAAACGTCATATGTATATAAAATACATTTTTCTAATCAATATATGCTCTAGATATTCAAATTATTTTTTCTTCTGGAATTTAACATTGAAAGGGGTTAAATTATTATTATTATTATTAATTTCATGAGCTATTACAGGATGAAAATGAATACTAAAAGGTTACAATATATCCACTTTTTCATAAACAATTTACTTCTCTGAAATCTTGCAAAAAAGACAAACTCTTTACAACGCCTACATATTTTTACAGAAATACATTACTTGAAAATACATTACTTGGCCTAAATTACTCGTTATTACAGTTTTTTAAGACATCTAATTTTTCTTTTTGCTCTGTTAATTGATTAAGAAAGCTCTGTTTAATTGACTTAAATTTAATGAAAATAAATAACAAAGAATTGTAGACGGCTTGCATGTTTGTTGTATGGTTACGTAAATTGTTTTGTATTCAAAATTTAAAATGAATAAATTAAACGGATTAAAATTCACTTACTGAAATTTGATTTGTTCTTAATTAGTTTTATTTATTATTTTATTATTTTTTGTTTATTTTAGATTATTTGTTATTATTTATTAGATTTATAATTTTTCGTTTGGAAATGGTAAATTCAAAGTAAAGTATTAAATGAAAGGAAAATAATTTACTTTTAGATGAATCAATATGTCAACGTCATAATATTTTAAATAATTAATTGTTTAATTTGTGAATGTGATCATTTTTCTAGTTTTTTTTTTTTCATATACACTGATGGGAAAAAAATCTCAACACTAGGAAGGAGCTGTGCTAGATAAACGAAATTTGGTCGGCATGTTTATACATCTAAAAGATGACGTCGATTCGAATTTCGGGCTACGCGCGTAAGTGTGGCGCTAGTAGCGACACTATGAACATGCAAATGAGGTTTGCTTTAAATAAGAGCTGTAAGGTTCGTGATCGTTATTTACAGTTGAGATTTGACGTAGTGAGTTAATGTTAGTCAAGGATACCTCTGAGAAGACGAAGAAGCCATTATCAACAGCTCACTGAGTTTGAACGAGGTCGTGTTGTAGGGCTACAAGAAGGTGGATTTTCTTTCTGCGATATTGCTAAAAGACTTGACAGGAATGTATCCACTGTGCATGAGTATTGGCGGCAGTGGTCAAGGGAAGGTACTGCCTCAAGAAGACCAGGTTCCGGGCGGCCACGTGGTACTACTGAGAGGGAAGACGGTCGTATTCGGCGTATGGCTGTGGCTAATCGTACTGCGTCTGCAGCTGAAATTCGAGCTTCAGTTGACATCACAGTGACACAACGAACTATTGCAAATCGGTTACTTCAAGGTTAGCTCCGAGCCAGACGCCCTGTACAGTGCATTCCACTGACTCCAAACCACTGCCGTTTGCGACGTGAATGGTATCAAGCTAGAGCTCAATGGAGGATGAAGTAGAGATCTGTTGTGTTTTCTGGTGAAAGCCGGTTCTGCCTTGGTCGCAGTGATAGCCGTTTGTTGGTTAGAAGGAGGCCAGGTGAACGCCTGCTAGAGACCTGTCTGCGGCCTAGACACACAGGGCATACTCCTGGAGTTATGGTTTGGGGAGCAATTTCGTATGACAGCGGGAGCACTCTCGTGGTTATCCCACGCACCCTGACTGCAAATTCGTATGTCAGTCTAGTGATACAACCTGTTGTGCTGCCATTCATGAACAGCATTCAAGGGGGTGTTTTCCAACAGGATAACGCTCGCCCTCATACCGCTGTTGTAATCCAGCATGCTCTACATAGTGTCGACATGTTACCTTGGCCTGCTAGATCACCAGATCTTTCTCCAATCGAGCACGTATGGGACATCATTGGGAGACAACTCCAGCGTCATCCACAACCAACATTAACCGTCCCTGCATTGACCGCCCAAGTGCAACAGGCATGGAACTCCTTCCCACAAACTGATATCCGACACCTGTACGACACAATGCATGCACGTTTGCATGCTTGCATTCAAAATTCTGGCGGTTACACCGGTTACTTATGTACCAACATTTCACATTTGAAATGGCTCTTCTCGAAAATGGCTCTACCTGTGATCTTGAAACTTTTATCAATTAAATATGTTACCTTGTCAAATGTATTCCTAAAATTTCATTACCGTACAATAATTTTTCTTGGTGTTGGGATTTTTTTCCAGCAGTGTAACTGCTATTTTTGGTAGAAATTAATCATAAATTTCTGAGATCGTTTTTTTTTTTAGTTTAAATTTTTAGCACAATTCTTGAAACAATTCCTGGTTTTATTTTTAAGCAATATTTGTCTAACGACAACAATTTTCTAGCCTAATGGCAATAAAAAGATTTTAATATGTCTATTGTTAAAATCAAATAACGCTTTATTTTTCATTTAAAATATATTTACATTTTTTCACTTCAAATAAAGCTTTAATTCTTATTTAAAATATATTTATATTTTTTGACCTCAAATAATACTTCATTTTGATTTAAAACATATTCACATTTATTCCATTTCATATATTATACATATTATTAATTCAGTTTTTCTTTGTTCCACCCAGACGCAGTTTCGAATTTTATGATTTCTGGAATCTTTAATAACTCCCTATTCATAGCACAATTTCATCAGAAGAACGATGAAAAAGATTCATTCTTAAACATTAATATCTTCTATTTACGACATCACGCAAAAATAAACTAATTCAATCAGTGATATTGAATTATTCTTTAATCCATTTGGTTCAAAGTCCAAAAATAAAGAGAGAAGGGCGAAAGAAAAATGTATGATTTATTTTCTTTTATTGTTCTTCTTTAATATTTCCGAATTTCCGGAAATGACTATAGATAGAATGAATTACTGATTATTTCATTCAATTTCATGGTTTATTTATTCGCATATTGATACATTAAACTAAGTTCTGAAGATCATAAAATTGTTCATATCAGTTATTTTACTTTAATTGTGTTTAAAAAGCCTTTTTGTGATACTTTGGTTTCTCCAATCTAATAAAATCCTTTACGAGATATTAAAATGTTTCTTATTTACTACACTACACATCTACATTACGAATGCTACATCTATATCAGTAAGCATTGCTGTTAAGTTAAAATAAACATATAAACAAAAAATGCATACGCCCGTCTATATTATTTTTAATCCATTATATAATTATATAATAAATTAAATACTGTAAATTTTTTATGCAATGATGGTTTAAGGTCTTTATTAAGCTTTGCTTCTTATGGTATTTATGTGATGTGATATCCTTTCGTTATCTGTTCCAGACACTTTTTCAGACCAGGGAATTTTTTTTCTAATTTCCAGATTTTTTTAAAAATAAAATTAATATATTTTCTTTAAAGTACACAAATAAAATGTCTTTATTTTGACTTTTTAATTTTTCTCAAAAAAGGATTCATTAAATTGCTCACCATAGATAATGTTACTTCCTTCTTTTACAGCTAATTGATGAAACAAAATACGTATATTTACTTTTCCTTTCAATCAATTTGAATTAGGGATTGAACAAGTTCAAGGGGTTGTTAAAACTGCGTTTTCGAATTGGTTATCATTCTAGAAAATTACTTTTATTATCTAAATAACTGTATAAAATTTCTTCTAAAATTGTTTTAACTAATTCGATTTCTTCGAATAAATATTCTATTTTGTACCTAATCTATATATTTTTAATATCCCCCTTGGATATTTACAATCAACATAGATATTACTGGATATTATCCTTCTTAATTTAAAAATAAATATTTTGATTATTTCCATAATATATTTAATTAATTTTTAATCACAAATTTGAATATTGAACAAAATACTTTGATTAATTATGCGAAATGTTCAATTCATGTGTGATATTGTTATTCTGCATAACACATATGGAATATATTATTTTAAATATTCTTCATTCTTAAATCATGATATGAATAAATTTCAAGAATTATAAATTATTTAAAATTTTTCGGATAAATTTTTTTTTAAATATTATATTATGAAAAATATATGCTTTATTACCCATCGTGTTTTAATACAATAATGTTCTATTTTGCTCTTTATGAAATCATGAATAGGCCTCTAAAATTTGGAAAATAAATAAGTTTGAGGTATCAATTTTAACCCTCTCAATGCTTCATGTTACATTGAATACACGATAAAGAGAGAATAAACGAAGATTTAAAAATTAAAGATTTAGAAACTGAATGACAGTCAAAGATTTAGAAACTGAATGACAGCAGTCAACTACAAATTACGTAATATTGTTTAATCTATTAAGCGAAATTACCATACACTGCAATAAACTGTAAATGTGAAAGTTATTAGTTAATAATTATTATCGGATGACACTGAAATAATTGAGAAAGGCGATGAAAATTGCATTATGCCTATTTAAACCTGTCAGAATAGTTAATTAATGTTTGAAATTGCCACGAAATTTCCGCCTGCTCCTGGATGAGAGAAACTATTAAGGATAAGCGATTAAACATTTATGAGAAGTAAAATGTTTACAAATTATATGACAGAGTTTTTAATGAAAAATATTAGTTACCAACCCTTTAAAAATTTATCAAAATTCATATTAAAAAATGACTGTTTTTTTTAGTAATTCATTTTTTACGGTCTTTCTCTCGGGGAAGAAATTAATTTTCCATCTGAAATTTGCATATTAACATTATTATATTAAAATGCAATTATCTATCTAAATTTGAAAACTTTTATATCGTAATATGAAGACGAAAAATGATTAAAGTAGCAAAAAAACCCCAAAACTCATTATAATATGTATAACGATTAACATGCTTTGATAAATATATTTAAGTTTCTTTAACAAAAATTAAAAGCTTACAAAATTTTTATCGTCAATGTAATTTAAACCAGCAATTTTATATAATAATTGTAGTCAGAGAAATTAAGTTATAATGTTTGATAATTCATGATTTCAAACATTTTTAATTAGTTTGAAAAAAAATATTTTTATTAAAGCGAGAACTTGGTCTTTTATTGCAAAGGGCATTTTATAAAAATTCCGAAGAGTTTAAGAATAACCATGAAAAATATAACTAAGGAAAAATTAGTAAATAACTATGAAAAAACACAGCCGTATGTTTATTGGATGGCTGATGACTAGATAAATATTTACTATTGTTGTTTATAATACAATTAAGTTTACCTTACTCATTCATTCAAAATAGATTCCTGAAATATGTAGTATCCTGAAGTTTTTTCTAAGTGGACTATTCGCCACGGGTTCCCCTTTTAATGAAAAAATTGCGTCTCTTTATTTCAGTTAAGTATTATTTACTTTAGT
Organism: Argiope trifasciata; assembly: GCA_026543055.1. Taxonomy (NCBI): domain Eukaryota; kingdom Metazoa; phylum Arthropoda; class Arachnida; order Araneae; family Araneidae; genus Argiope; species Argiope trifasciata. The sequence continues at coordinate 513,155 of JAPMOQ010061498.1, read as the reverse complement.
GTTTGAATAGATTATAGTACTAATTAACAGATCTAAGATTATCATTGCTGTAGTTTAATCGATGTTTACAACAAGAATTCAATGATTTGATAAAAATACTTTACGATTAAATATTAAAATTCTTAATAGAACAGGATAATATGATTGTATTTCGAACCCTTTAAATGCTCTTGCCTATTTACTTTTTTTTAAACTATCGATCATTGTTGAATGCATGTATGAAACATGAAACGCTTAACGGAAATTTGTAGTCTATCTACAAAATTCTTTTAAATTGTCATCAAATTTCTGTACGATATATGAAATAACATATGAAAACATTCGCGATTTATGATAATGATCTTTCTGCACTTGCGAATCAAGTCAAATTCTCTGATATTTAAGTTGATATTTGATAAGTACTTACTTTGGGCATGTAAAGAGTGTTAAATCATGCTTTGTGGTACAAAATTTAAATTTAAGATGCAAAATTAAGTTATGTTAAGAGCATAATATTTATAGAAGATAGATCTAATAATTATAAACTAGGATCAAATAATTTAATGATTGGAATCCGGCATGCTTATCTCTTTCCTCCAGGCACCACAAATGTTTGACCGTCGACTAGATATACTTGCATAAGGTCACCGGGCATACTCGGTATGCCTTCTAGGTTCTTAACCGAAATTACTAACTTTCAATTTAACACTCTGAAACTGAAACCCGGATTTGGGGATTATTATAAAAATATGATAACATTTGGATTTAAAGGTAATAAAGCTTATCTTGAAATTAGGAAATAAGTATCTACATGTGGTTAGTTAACATCGTTTGAAACTGTTAAGTAATAATAGCTTTAAATTTTCAATGATAATAATTAAATAATTACTCCCTTTTCTAGGGAAATAATCGCTTGAAAAGTATTTAATTCTACAAAATATTATGAAGTACTCAAATACAGTCACATATATTAATACTCCAAAATGACCCTTATGGAAAGAATTTCTCAAGATTTTATTTTGAATACAAATTCTATAAAGAGGAAAATGTATAGAAATATCCTGCAAAAATTCCCTATTTTATAACTTGTTTCACTTTCATTTGATTATTAAGTTATCTGTGATTTTTCTTTGAGATATCTTCTCTGGATAATATGAGAATACGAGCTGGGAAAAAATATTTCTATCATTTCAAAAATTATGCAAATCAATTCATTTTACGAGTTATGGCATGACAATTACATTTTTAAGTATTATACAAATTCTTATTTTCATAAAATTAATCTTTATTATCTCAATTTTTATTATTCATGAAAATTTTACTCCTCAGAAATTTATTTGTTTAAAAAAAAACTCACATTTAACAAACCCATTTAAACCAACGAATATAAATAGAAGAAAATAAGTCTGGCTAATTATAATGCTCTTCTGGGATATGAAATTCAATTTAAAGTTGGCAGTTACTTCATGAAAAAATGTTTGCTGATAAAATTATGCTATCCATACTTATGTAGAATTTGTTAGGAAGTTTGTGGTCTTTTCACACTCAAGTTCCTTTTCTACATTAGGGGTAGTTTGATTCGGTTTAGTAATTTAAATTCTTATTTCATATATCGTATTCATGAAATTATGAAAAATATTACGCATAATATAATACTTAGAAAATTAAATATGAAAATGTTTCATAGACAGCAGATTAAAAAATTCAAAACAAGAAAATTTTTTGTGGGAATTTTTAACAAAATGAAATGATAGCAGTAGAAAAATATTCGTTATGAAAAAGATTAATAATCAAAATATCAAAACATCAAATATTTTATCAAAAATATTAATATTATTTGCAAATTAATTCTTAAAAGATCACCAAAGGTTTAAAAAACATCAGATTGCTATTACTATTTTTAAAAAGTAAATTCTTGATAATTATTCTTCCTTTAATGCATATATTTTTCAAACTGGGAAAGAGAATTAAATAAAGTTGTATCGGTATAAATTTGAAAATAAATTCTTTGACAGCATTAAATTCGCAGCAAGATTCGTTTTCAAATATATCTCTGAATTTTAATATGCAAATTAAATAATTTTCCCCTTTTTCTGTCATCATATTTTCAAAATTTCGATTTTTGTTATTTTTGATCTATTTCAATATATCTCTAATGCTTGTTCTTTTTTCTCAATTCCATTTTGATTTTCTATCTAATATAATATACCATTTAAAACAGTTTTAAATGAAGTTAGGAATTAATCAGAATGTTGAGAGGAAAATACATTTTCTTGATTTATGAATAAAGGCAATAGGCATTTCTTAGCCTATTGCCTTTATTCATAAGTCAATGATATTGAATGTATTCATAAATCATATTGAATGTCAATTTGCATTCAATAAGTAAGGTTTAGTCTTCATTTACATTTGCAAATCTTCCTATCATTTTATTAAATATCCCGTAATCAATAATGCTCTTTAAAATACCGAGAATAAAGCATTTTCTCGATTTGTGTAGAATCTCTACATGTTTTTCACCTTTAAAAACGCATTTTGATGCGATAATAAAATATATTCTAGAAACATCAATCTGCTTTAATAAAACATTTTTGATATTTTCCGGCTGCTTTCCCTAAATTCTGTTTTCACTATAAAAGTTTCTCCAGTTTCTTCTATATTTGATTTCTGTATGTAAGGATTTCTGAATTTTCTTTTTTATTATCGAACAGCTGTTACTCTCAGTATGAGATTTAATGAATTTCCAAATGGTACCTCTTGCAAAATGATCGCTTTTTGTTCTAATTCTTCCCCAAGTTTGATACATTTCATTAAATTTTTGAAAATAACAGTTAACAGTTTGACTGTTATTTTCATTTCTTACAAATTTTTCGTTTTATCTAAGCCTACACACGTTCGCAAGTGTATTCCTTTTTTTTTTTCTTACAAAGTATTTGAGGACCACAAATGTCTAAATCCTTAAAATTACCCTGATAAAGAACAATCTTGATGTAATAAAAAATTTGGGCTAAAATAATAATTATTGTAATTAGAAATAATTTCAAAACTATTTTCAAACTTAAAAAATAATTAGAAATATGTTGACGCTGGAGAATACAAAACTCACATATTAGCTCTTTAAAATCAATTATTTCATATTGCATTTTATTTAGAAACTGTTGAAAGATACTTCGGCATCGACTTACAAAGTTTTAAAGCAAAGTTAGGTAGAATACGCAATATTGTAATACAGAAATTGATTAATGTTAATTTTTTGTCTTAAAGTTATAATTCTAGCTAAAATAAACCAACTGTACCAAATAAAAATTGATGCACTTGTCTTATATATATCGTACAAATGGCCTGACACTACTAGGTGTTTGAACTGGAGTTGCATCAGCGAAGGGACAACATCAATCTTGGATGAGAAAAACAGAGCTTGAAATTAGATTTCAAAGTAAGCCAAAAGTTTGAAGAAGGGCATGGGTACTGAAAGTTCATTAGATTGGAGAGTCAATTTTGGGTAAGAAAAAACACTGTGTGCATGAGCCTGGTACATATTAAATTCGTCTACAGGTAAATTGGGGAGCAGTGTGGAAGTTGGATGAAAGACTCTAGTGTTTGAACGTTATCTGTCCATGGATAAAAATTACGAGATCCATCCCAAAATAGAATTTTCCAATGGTCCGTTAATCTCATCAAACTAAAATTAGCCATTGTTTGCTATCTGGGTATCAATTCAGTTAAAATTCTTTAGATTTAAATTAATTGGGGTTTTGAAGCGTGATGTACTAATAGAGTTGTCTTTTAGTATAGGATCTCTCTAAAAAAGTTTGAAATTCCTGTCTATTACTCTTCTGCTCAAGCAAACTTCAAATATAGACATTAATCAGGTAATCACATCAATTTCAAATTTTAGTGATAAGATAATACAAAACTGATCACAGATTTGGAAACGCATGTTGAAACGAAATGTTATCAGCTCCTTTATTTTCTTTTTTCCATTTTCTGTTATCAGCAAAGGAATCTGAGATTATGAATTTCTTATATTTTCTTCCAATGGGATTCTCATGTTAATATTTGTCTATATAACACAACAGAGTTCCAATCTTTCTTAAATAATTAACACCGCATTTTTTTGAATTTTTTTTATGGACATGGAAAGCTGCGCAGGAAATCTGATTATCTGATTATTCGATTCTTAACCATTGTTTTTTGTTAATTAAAATATTTTGACATAGTTTATTTGAATGCAAAGTAATGTCATAAACGTATCTATCTGGACAACTTTTTGCAAGCTATTCACATGATCATATCATTTTACAGTTGCGATTTTTTCCGGAGCATGGCAGAGATATCACATGCAATGGAAACAGCTGTCGCTGATTCTCGCGTTTATTTCGACTAGGGGACATTTCAGAGTTGAGGACGAGAATCTTCTAAGATGGTAGCTGGCTCTTGGCACTTGCGTAGGTGAAGAAATGGTGTGGGGTCGAATATCTCCTACCGATGAAGGCATGCGATTCTCGTCGGAAGGATTGTACCATGACCGGTGATTGTCTTTGGGACTGAACCTCAATTCCAAACAATGATGCCGTAGTAGTGTGGTCGTTTTGATTTATCATGCGCCTTAGAAATAGTAGTGAATTCGTGATGATTCTCATGTTTAAACTTTATTTTAATTATCAGTTTTCCATTATAATGTAATTACATTATTGTAATAAACATACTTTTTTAAAGTAAATCCTCTGGTTTCGAAGTAAATTATCTGTTGGCTACTCCAAGAATATCATCTACACATTTTTCTCCACTGTAGTTCTCCATTACGCATAGTTAAGTATATTCATGAAAGCTGGAATTTATTCTAAAGTTTGAAGGATACAATTGGTCAGTTTCATTTTTTGTTTTCGTTGTTCTTGAGGGAAAAACACTAGTGTCTCTTTCAGAGAAAAGTTGGAATTTTTCAACTGTACATTCTTATCCATAAATGTATTCAGTTATTCAAAGAAGTTTCTTTCGATATTTGGGGAAAAGTTACAGAATCGATTCTATCATACCCAGAGGCTTTGCCTTGGGATAGGTTTTCTGAAGATTGCTGTCAATACATTTTTTAAATTCTTTTCTCAATTGTTTCAACTTTTTATCAGCCTTTACGCGTTTCCGCTTGTTTTAGCATAAAAGTTCTGACAAAAAAATAGCAGAAAAGAATCAAAGTGCTGTTTCTAAAAACAGAGAATTCGGAAATTGAAAAAAAAGGCTAATGAAACTATATTCAAAGGAAAGTTTTTACTAATATAATTTTTTCTCAATATTTCTGAATAGTAGTAAGATGTTAATTAAAAAAAACTAATATATATGGAAAAAATTATTTTAAAAGTTTTTTTTATTTATTTTCATTAGTCTTTATTATTTTTTAGATTGATGATATCAATCTAGATAAAGTCACATCTTTTCATATACACCTATCTTTCAAATAAAACAAGTTACCTAAGCATTTTTAAATTTCAGGGTGGCATTTTAATTTCTAACCAAAGCTACGCATTTTATTCTCCTGACATTTAGAAATTATCTTCCAAATGCCATGCATAATAGAATATTCAGCTAATTTTGTAAAGTGCATTGAAATTTCAGAGAAATCTTGATACTGATTTTGCATTACAATAAAATTTACGAGCTCAAAATTATATTTAAGATTGAATTTTACAATTTCGTCATAAAACGACATTTGAGTGTTGCGATAATGTGACGAAGTAATATTATTGGAATTTGAAAGTTTATATTAATTCTTAGAAAACATTTATTCAGTTAATGCAGAAATTCTACCCTTATTGATAATATTTCTATATATTACAACTGATTTATATGTGCAATGTGTTAAATTACGATATTCGTTAAATTATTTCAAAATAAGTATTATCTCTAATTTTTGAATGAATTTTTATGCAGGGAAAACACTCAAATCGTAGTTTGGCAACTATTTCTGGACCTCTCAACATATGTATTTGATTCAGTTTGAAGATGTTTTAGATAATATGCACAATTATATTTTATGTTGTTTAAGAAAATAAAGGAAATATTGATAAAATTATTCATTTGTCCAATAGTATCATTAAGAGTTAATAAAATCTTTTTGTTATTCTAACGTCCTAATCAAAAATAGCCAAATTTTTCAGCAACTAAAATAGATAGACTTATGAAGCTTTGAATATAATACTTTAAACAATTTTATATCATTTCAATGACAACTTAGAAGAAGATCCTCTAATAAGCGAGCAGCACGTGCTCAAGATGGTCGAGGATTGACTTAGACGAAAACAATAAATTCAAAGCTTCATAGTTCTAACAATTTTAGTACTAAAAAGGCAACACTTTTTTGTATAAAATGCTAGAGTATCAGTAATATTTTATTAAGCATAACTGACAGGATTTACGACTATACTATATACTTAAAAAAATGTCTTATTCTATTTATACATCCAATGCATCAATATGGCATTTCATAGAATGTATTAAAAAGGCAGTTTTTTAGGACATTTAAAAAAATTCCCATTTTAATGATATTTTTCTTTTAATCCTTTAACTTATTCGTATTTAAAACCTGAAATGCTGAGCGTTTAAGTCAAGATGTATTTACCAAGTACAATAAATTTTCATTTCAGTAATTGAGAACTATTGTATACGATAAGGTAAATTTTACAACAATAAAATGTAATTAAGCATTTCCAATGTGTAAACATAAAAGAAACTTTATTAGCGAAAATTACTTCGAAAATCTTTTGCATTCATAGCACATATAAGATATTAAAACTTCAATAGCATTTCAGAAACACAAAATAATTCATTTACTGTAGAGAGCTCTCAAATGGCCTAATGGACTAAGTCAAGACGAGACATGGCTGGTGAACATAAAATGGGAAAGGGGGGGCGAAAGCTTCCATTTTGCTTTTACTGTGCTCTCTATCTCTACCAAAATAGATAGAAAACCAGTAGCCAAGCACATGTTTTAGCAGCAATTTTTAGTTGCAAACTGTCTTATTTTCATAGGTTTTCTTTAAAGTGAAACTCAAATAACGATAACTTGCCTACGAAAGTCCCTCATAAAGGAAAATAGACCTCATATTCTGTCACTATGTCAATCTCGAGGATTATTTGGGTGCTCAAGGAAACGTTTTGATTTACAGATTTGGTTACATTTGCTTTTATCATAAGACAATCGCTTGTAACTGTAAAAGAAGAAGGATTAGTAACGAACTGCAGATTAGGCAAATAAAATTCCTGTCGTATAATTAAAATAATCAGCTCATTAAATTTTGATAATTCCATCTTTTTATGTTTACCTCGCATATAATCATAAATCTCTGCAAAAGAGGAATAATTTGTTTCGTTAATATAGCCCTTAGAACAGCATTTCCATTGTTTTATTTTAATAATGCAGGCTTTTTTTAGCGTTTCGATGTTTTATTTCTAAGATCCAGTCGATTTAAACTGCAATCTGGATATACCAAAACAATTATACAGCCAAGAATTGATTTGTGGAAGAATGCAACTTTGAGACAACTTCAAAAAATATTTAACAACAACCTAAAAACAATAATTTATTCTGCAGTAATGCAAGCATTACAAAGTTATTTAAGTGATATTTTTTAAAAATATTTTGACCCTAAAATTTGTGCATTGTTCTAGGTTCGTAATTACATAATTCTATCTTTTCCATGATGCCATCATGAAATTTCATCAATTTATCAATAAAATGTTTCTGCGATTTCCATAATTCTGTTTTATATTGACCAGGTAACTTTTTTAAATTGAAAATTTAAGTTTGCTCATATATATATATATATATATATATATATATATATATATCATTAAAAAATTACACCCAGGCATTCAGCACTGCTATGAAAACGCAAAACATAAAAATCGCTTTAGACTTACATAGAATTACCCCTGCGCTTATTATTTTTCATTCGTCTAGAATGAATAATTCCCTGAATAAAATCTTTTCTTAAAATAGTTGTTCGAATTTGAATACAATTGTGCTTAGATTCTCTCTATTGTCACCTACATGTTAAGATGGAAACTAAAGGAATTTGAAAACAAAACTGCAGACTACGTCGATATTTTCAAAGACAACTTCGCCGAAACTCGAGCGGAACTCATGACAATAATGCCATATAATCAATAATGTTCCTAGTTTTCCAACTTCGGTTTACTATTCAAAGCACTTTAAAACCAGACAACGTTTGAAGCAGCTCATTTTGAAATAATTAAACCTTGAAGAATTTTATTACTGCACAAAGGCAAAGTGCAGTGGAATAAACACTTTTAATTTAAAGGCAATGGATAAACATTATGTTTAGATTGTGTGGGTTTATTTATTTCAGTAAAATATAAAGGCTGAATACTCATTCTATTTATTACAACCCTTAGAGTTGGGGAAATTGGAGCTTTAAACAATATTGAGCCAGTAATGGAAATAAAATAATTAAGGTTATAATGGAAAATGAAATGCATTTATGAAACTGCATTTACATACTATGGTGAAATCAGATACGAATTGACAAATTTTAATAGTCTGTTGAAATTTCTAGTGCTTGTGATTCGTACAGATTTTTTAAAGGTATATTTAATATCATGGTAGCATAATAACATGTAATGCCATTACTGACACTTATAGTTTAATTAATATGTATGGATAATTTGTATTTATGTAATAAATATTTATGCATTAAAAAACTACAACAGGTAAAAAGAAATTCTTAACACCAGCTGACATTACAATTAAGAGACGTTTGAAGCAATAAACGCATGTATACTCTTGTCATGGTCTGCTTTTCTATACATCACGAAGGACTCCCTCATTTTGGGAGTGTAATCCTTCTCCTTTAAAATTCAGATGTATATCAGCATGAAAAAGCCATTAAAGATTCATTATTTAACTGATTTATAAAGCAAAATACCATTAATGATTGCCATAACTCAAAATTATTTTTTAAACAAATTTTGAAAAATTAATTCTGAAAATTTAAAATTTTATGTAACTTTGCGATGCACTTTATAAAGATAATATGGGAGTATATAATCATCAAAACAAGAATAAATGACATGGGTGCCGAACACAGTTGTATTTTTCGTACTTCTTTTCTAACACACGAATTTACTGTTCTGCACGTGTGCATCAAGTACTGATCAGGTTTTTAGATGACAAACGATTAAAAGCCTTTTGCAATTTGGAGTTAAAAAATGCTTTCTGGAATATGCCAAGCAAATGGAATATTCAAAGCTACATGTAGAATATTCAATGAAAACTATACACGACCGGTATTCGAAGTATTTAAGCTGGTTTTCTCAAAAGCGGATGGGCAAGTACTTCATTAATTTATCTTAGGGCAAAGATAGTAAAATGCAGAATCCAGCAAAACAACAAAATATTCCAAAATTCAAATTGTTTTAAGGATGGAAGAATTCCTAAGTAAACCAGAACTCAGTATTCTCTCATCTTTGTACGATCATCAATTAGGGTTGCTATTTGCGACTTATCCAAGACAGGTCTCTTCATAACAGATTCGTTTTTGGATTGTAAGCACTTGTGTTATTCCGACATGTGACCGAAATGTTAATGATTTCTGCTTAACACGGTTATGTTTTTTTGTTGTTGTTGTTGTTTTCCCATTAAAAATGGTTCAAAAATATTTGCTCTAAATACACAGATATTTAGAGTTTTGGTGTTCACAATTATTTTGGAATTCTATATAAATTTGTAATTTTATATCAAGTAATGAGGGGCTATTTCTTTCATATAATTTTTAATAAATTAACATCTGATTTTTGATATCAATATTTTCTTTTCCAAATCACAATATTTTAAAAGTAATAAGTAAATTTTCAAATAAATCGTGCTATTTTTACATCAAACAAAATTTTGTATCATTTTGCAAATATTTAAACTGAATTTTTACAAAATCTGTACCATATGTTAGGTTGTGATAAATATCGGAATCTTCTCTGCCAAAATTTACACTAAAGAAAAGGAACGGGAATACATATTAATTTAAATAACGGCAATGAACATTAAATAGTTGAAATACATTCCCTTTCATTTTGATAAAATTTTCAATATATAACGAATGAAATTTTTGATTGATTTAATACTTAACTTTATCCCATGTTTCTAAAGAAATTTATTTCATGTCTCGAAAGTAAAAATATGGAGTATCAAAAAATACGTAACAAAACGAGTAAGAGATGTGTGTACATCATCTGATATGTTGCCATACAAATAATCTTGAATACCGTACATAAACATATATTTCATACTCCTCTAAATCACTATAATGCCAGGAAAGCATCTTTTATAAAATGTAACATCCAAGAAAAACTAAGTTTACTCACATGAAAATATTTATGAAATGTATCCCTCGTCTTTCTTTGAAATATCTTTTCTAAACCTTGCAATCAAGGAATTCACGAAGATTGCAAACGAAGGGAAATATAAGAACTACTGCTAAGTTAGTTGCTTTAGGTAAGATATTTCCTTGGAATGTTTATTAGTGCTTCTAGATCTCGTAAAAATATCTGCTTTTCCTTTGAAAACAGATATATTTTAGAGCATAAAAGAGCCGATTCAGGTCGAATTTCAAAATATTATTTTGATCAGATAAAATAAACATCCGAGTTTATTCGGGTTATATTTCTCTTTATATCACATGCAAATAACACTAACTGCAGAATATAAGCTTTCAAAATCATTAAAAATAAATCCAAATCAAGAAAAAAGAACATAATAGGGAAAACGCGAGAGAAGGCATCAATATGTATTTTACTATGCCGATTACGTACATGTTTTTTTCAAAAAAAAAAAAAAAAAAGAACACTGTTATTCCCTTCATAGAATGCTTTAAAAGGCACCGTAGAAGCTTGAAGACCATAAAACGGTATATCTAGAAGAGGCATATATTCAATCAAGTTACTAAAAATATATACACTGATGGAAAAAAATCCCAACACTAGGAAGGAGCTGTGCTAGATAAACGAAATTTGGTAGGCGTGTTTATACATCTGAAAGATGACATCAATTCAAATTTCGAGCTACGAGCGTAAGTGTGGCGTTAGTAGCGACACTATGAACATGCAAATGAGGTTTGCTTTAAATAAGCGCTGTAAGGTTCGTGATCGTTATTTACAGTTGAGATTTGACGTAGTGGGTTAATGTTAGTCAAAGATGCCTCTGAGAAGACGAAGAAGCCATTATCAACAGCTCACTGAGTTTTAACGAGGTGGTGTTATAAGGCTACGAGAAGGTGGGTTTTCTTTCCGCGATATTGCTGAAAGACTTGGCAAGGAATGTATCCACTGTGCATGAGTATTGGCGGCAGTGGTCAAGGGAAGGTACTGCCTCAAGAAGACCAGGCTCCGGGTGGCCACGTGGTACTACTCAGAGGGAAGACCGTCGTATTCGGCGTATGGCTGTGGCTAATCGTACTGCGTCTGCAGCTGCAGCTGGCACCACAGTGACACAACGAACTGTTACAAATCGGTTACTTCAAGGACAGCTCCGAGTCAGACGCCCTGTACAGTGCATTCTACTGACTCGAAACCACTGCCGTTTGCGACGTGAATGGTGTCAAGACCGCCCAAGTGCAACAGGCATGGAACTCCATCCCACAAACTGATTTCCGACATCTTTACGAAACAATGCATGCACGTTTGCATGCTTGCATTCAAAATTCTAGCGTTTACACCGGTTACTAATGTACCAACATTTCACATTTGAAATGGCTCTTCTCGCCAATGGCTCTACCTGTGATCTTGAAACTTTAATCAATTAAATATGTTACTTAGGCAAATGTATTCCTAAAATTTCATTACTGTACAATAATTTTTTCTTGGTATTGGGATTTTTTTCCCATCAGTGTATAAACACTACATAATCTATTTTATTATCTCCTACTATCGTTCATTAGAAAGTTACTATCTATTAAATAGAAAGCTATTATCTCCTAAATAGACAGTTATTTCCTTCTAAATACAAAGTTAATCTAAATAGAAAGTTATTTTCTACTATTCATGAGTTGAAATATATTACTCTTTAATATTATTTATTTATTTTAACTCTCACAGTTCTTATTTTAGAAAAAAGAAACGCAAAACGTTTTTGAAATAATGATTTTAAATATATCTCCGTTAGAAGGTTAATACTCTAAAGAACTTCTAAGACAAAATAATATTCAAAGTGAGAAAGTTTATAATTTACAGAATTGATTTCAACCTAATAAATACTAATGCTATAGGAAATCAATGACTCAAAATAATTTTGCCTAAAAAGTCCCTAGAATTTGAATACTCAAATTAGCTAATACTAACAAGCTTAAGCACGTAAAAAAGTTAATAATTTTAATTTTATTTATTCTTTTTCAAAGCCCTATATTTGTGTAAGCTGAGAATAAATGAACTTAACCAATTTTTAATTGCATACAGTTTTCAAGAATCTGTACAGTTAGCAATTTTACTATTGATTATCTCATTAAATGCTATGCATCACATTTCATCTTAAAGCTATGATTTTTTCAATAATTTTTTCTAAGAATGTTTGAATAACAAAGATAAATCACCTTTATCGAAAAATCTGAAAATTCAGACTGAATAATCAATCATTCCAGAAGCTGAATCTCAGAAAGTAAACTCTTTATTCGAATGTATTAAATAGTAATTTTTTGATTACAGTTGGAAAAAGAAATAAAAACTTTTCTAAACTGGAGAACAAAAAATAAGAAAACAAATTAGAGTTTTTAATTCGGGCGTTTAGATGGAATCTTTATTATAATAAAGATAATTTTGCTTTTGTCTTTTGTCACTAAACTTCCAACTGAACTCTTGCCAAATGTTCTTTCAATTAACAAAGAACAAATTTAAAAAAATAATATTTTGGAGGAAATTTGTTGTCTTAAACTTTGTTAAATATATCTACAAAATTGATTATTAATATAAATTTTGTAGATATATTTACTGATGAATCGATGTGATTTAAATTCTTTCAGTATGACTAATTAGTAGCAATTAGCAAAATTATTCTGTATAATTACAATTTATAAACAAGCAAGAGTAAAATTTTTCGAAAGAAATAGATTAGTTTGCAGTCTTCTATAAGAGTCTTGTGTATAGTTCTGTTAGTTAATAATATTAGTAATTATATTCTACTAGTTTAATTAATAAATTATCCTAAAACTATTTCTAATTAACTCATTATTGCATAAATTCCTAAGAATATTAAGAGGAAATTAAGATAATTTGCAGTAATTAATTACTGTATTTAGAAAATTTGTTTCCGAATAATGTTTTCTTCATTTAGAAATTAACTAAAATTATTAAAATATACGGTAGGAGGATTACAATCGAATTTAATTATATAAAAAATAAGTAATGTGCTATAATTAAACAGCTTAAAAAATTATTAAAATGATTTAAATTTTAGAAAACTAGGAAACTGTATAGATCTGATTAGATCATTCGAATTTGAATGTGACTTTTTTAAATAACAAGTTAGCATATCTAACGCTATAAAAACATTTCCACGACGGAATAATCTGAATGAAGTTAATATCTTGCACCAATTTCTATCTTTGAGCGTATGATCTATCGATCTAAGAATTTTAATTTAATGCCATCACATTGCCTCTTTAAACATAATCGTAGGCAATCTTTTGAAAAATAAAACATTTTAATTCTCAATCGCGATTAAACTACGAAGATGATATCTCAGTAGACATTATTCTCAACAAGCACTTTCACCACATTCAGATGGACATATTTTGAATTTCAGTGGCTGATTTAAAGCGCACTAGACGGAGTTGAAGTTATATAGTCAAAGCACTGGACTATACAATACATCAAAAGTCCCTTATTTCAGTCTACAAGTGCTTTCTCGGCTTTCTCTGTCTGAGGTCTGCTCTACTTTTGAACTACTTTGCTATCCGAGGAAATCTCAGAGAATTAAAAAAAAATCCTTCTAAGTGCTGCACGATTCCCGAAATACAAACAATAGAACTGGGTAGAAATTCAATTTTATTTCCTGTTTGCGGCTGACATGCTAGCGATTTCTTTGAAATAGCGCCATCTATCGGCCAGCATTGCATCTTCAACATAAACTCTTTTCTCATGCACTGTACTTACGACTATATGCTAACAATGGCGGAATATTTAATGCTAATATATAATTATGAATATATGCTATATGCTAACAATGGCGGAATATTTAAAATTTTGCGGGGCCATATGCAACTAATCAATACATTTTCTAATGCTAATCTTTGATGTTTTGTTTTCATCTCATCTGTAAGTTTACGGACTAACGATTCTTTTTAATGTCAAGGTTTCGATAAACTTCTGTCAGTCTTGCCTATTTCATCTTTTCTTTTTATTTTCACCCAAGGTGCATTAAGAGGTTCGATTCAGAAAAATGTTTCGATATTACAAACTGATATTAAATATTAATATTTTTAGAATATATTATACTTGGGGTAAGACTGATATAGCTATATGATACTTTTTTATTAAAAGTTTCAAAATACATATATTTTTGATTCGTTGTTTTGTCAACTTTGTTCACGATTTTCGCTATGTATCGTTAGTTATTACAGTCAGAAATTTTAACAAGAAATTCAATATCATGTTACCATTAAACATTTCAGCGAATTTATTAAAGCTTTCCTTTTATTTATTACCTAAACTAAATCTATGAATTTGGAAAATACTTTTTGGCGGTAATTTAATATGCATAACAGAGGAGGAATAGAAAGCATTAATGGGAAGCAATTTTGGATTATTATTGAATAACATAAAATTAGTGTTATTCAACAAATTACCTTAAATCAATTTAAATTAATTTATTTCATAAATAACGTTACCTTAAATTGTTCTATATTTAAAAGCGTTACCTTATATTGCTCTACATTCAAAAGCGTTACCTTCAGTTATTCTATTTCATAAATAATGTTCTCAAGTTTGGTTTAGTTTAGTTTCAATTATATTAACGTCACATTGTAAAGTAACTCTTGGGCTGTTTTGAGACGGACCTCGTAATTTTAGACCTCGGTCAGATGACGAGGAAGACACCTAGTCTGCTCTCCCCCCTCTCCATATCACACCAGGGGTAGGAAATAATGTTCTCAAGCATAAAGCTATGATATCTAAGTTTGTTCTTTTTGTCGTAGTCTGGAAACATTAATTTATGTATTTTCGATTCATCAAAAAAAAACATTTTAATCGACTAAATGGAGGTCCAGATCTGTAAGCAATAATACTTAGAGGTCCAAATTCTGATAAGATTTTTAAAACAAACTGTTTCTTTAATTTAAATACTTTTTTCAATAATTTTCGATTTCTTACAGGAAAATTCAGTTATGTCAAATGTATTTGTATTACGATTCCACAATTTTCTTTGAAGGAGACACTCATGTGTAGAATTTACACTTTAAAGCTGGTAAGATTCAAAATTTGAGACGTCCTCGAAAGTTAAACACTACTTTTCAGAAATATCCGAATAAACACAATAATCCTGGAAAATCTTTCCCGCCTGTTTTATAACTTTAATATTAAAGGATGAAAAACAAGACGAAGAAAGAACGGAAGGTTTGAACTTCTTAAGATGTGTATCTTTCGAACTAGACTTTAGGATTATGATTCCTAGATTCGTGCTCAAAATGAAAGTTATGAATTGAAAGGGATTAAATTGTTGCAAAGTTCAAACTTAGGTAGGACAGTGAATTTAGGAGAATATTTTAAAATCAAACTTTATATTTCAGGAAATAGTCAAACAAGCTTTGAATTTTAAAATGAAATGTATTCCAAATAAACTATTGTATACCAATTTCTCCAATATGATTTGAGTAAAACAGTACTTATCTCGTTAATTTTAGTTAGAAAATAATATTAAAAGGCTAGAGAAATTTGACAGCTGCATATCAATTTCTAAGAAAATGCAAACAGTGTAAGAGAAGAAATTTCACTATCTAAGCAATTACCCGGATAATTATATATATTATCCCGTTTACTCTTTATCTAAATATGTGATTCCCATAAGGAGTGTTGAAGGAAAAGTATTTTCCTTATTTATTATATAAAGTTCATATTAATTTATTTTTCTAACAAACGAACTTTTACATGTAAACTGTTAACATGGCTATTAACCAAAATAATAGATCTTATCAATATATATTGCTCTTAATGATATAGCGCAAAGTTACCAAGAAATTATGTATTATATTCTATAGAATCTGATACAGAATCTCACTTAGTAATTTAGAAAATGCTCATCAATCACAAAAGGTAAGTTCAAACTATACTTTCATTCGAATAAAACCGGAATTTTAAATAAAATTTCAGTTCTTTTAATATATTTCACATTACTAAATAAAGCAAGTTTGATTGCAGATAACACCATAATTACACCATGTCTTAGTATTTTAAGCATTTTTATTCTAAATAACCGAATTAATTAAAGCATTTCTATTTTCCTTATGACAGCAAGAAACCAATAAAAGGATGCAATTTAATCCATTATGAATTAGTAATATGCCTTTTGAAATGCGCGGCTTTTCAATAAATTGGTCGCCATAGGAGTTTTCGTTGATCGTTATCTGGTTATTTCAGTAGTACCGTAGGGCTCATAGATGACCGGCAAAGCAGATCCAAATATATATTTAAGTAAAAAATATAATAGGGAAGAAAATAGTTTAATAGTAAACTAAATTTCAAAGGACTGACTTTTTTTTGTCAATCTATACTTTTTATTTACAATTGGGAAGGTAGACACTATAAATGTTTTCTGAAACTATTAAATTCCAAAATTAAATTCTTTTATCTTACTTGAAAGTTGATTTAACTGCTGTGGTTTTTATGGCACAACAGCAAGTATAAAAAAGAATTCCTGAATACTTATTTTTTAAATAAATTTTACTTTTGATTTTGTTATTTGCTCGCATATTTATTGGATCCTTTAAATTCATTCGTAATAAGCCAAATATTTCATTCAATATTTCATTCATAACCTGTACAAAATACTCGAACCATATTTTACTTGATAAAATTCGTCTTCTCATTCACCTTTTTCTTACGAAAAATTTGGTCTAGACAGCTGGTTCAAGGTAATGCAGCGAAAAATTATTGAAAAAGAAAATGCCTACAAGTAAATCTTGAATCTTATTCCTTACAACAATCTTTAAACATAGTTAAATCTTTTAATTATGATTCAATTATGCATTTGTTTTCTCAAAATACTTCTTTATAAATCAAATAATAATTAAATTATTCAGGATTTAAGTAAACATTTTCTTTTTTTATTTTTGAGAGCATTTGACTTAGAAATACTATGAATGCAAGCATATAAGTATTGACTATTTAATATACACAAAAATGAGAACACAAAAAATCAAGTTTTAAGATAAACATTCGAATAAGAAAATATCGTTAAAATAAAAATTAATTAAATTACATTTCCGAACAACTGAAATAGTAATTTAGCGATGCTTATTTATCTCGAAATGAAATTTTTTATGAAATATTGTTTGGTAAGCATTGAAAATAAAATAAAAATGCAAGCTGCTGACGAAAATTTATTTCATTCCAGAAACTGAAGAACAAGTAAGGAAAAAAAATTACTTTGAAATGCTCATAAAGATTCAAAAGTTGGAAGTTGAATCTTTCGTAGTTATTAATTATCTCTTAAAAATTTGAACTCTAATCCGAACTCCCACGAGATTGGCAACAAATTAAAATAAATTTAGATTTAGCATACTTAACAAAAATGATAACAGAGCTAAGAAAATATTAAAATTTAATTATTTTAATAAAAATGCATTTTAGACAATTTTGATAAATTTTTATTTGTGCCTTGATCGCAAAATTTTGCCTAATTAAGGATTTGTCGGATTTCTTACAACAACTATTCTTACATTCAAAATAAAAATAGCAACTTAGAAGCTTGTTTTTTTTTATTTCATATTAAAAATTCTTAGAAAGAAAAAGAATCAATATATTTGAATTTTAATTTATGAAAAATGCCTTAATTTATGAATTAATTCCAATTTTTTATTAGTTAATTAATGCAAGTATTTTCGAGATAAATTAATGAATTTTCTGATTACAGTTATTCCTGATTGGTCTTAAAGCTGTTATGGCTGATTGCTCTTAAAGCTGTAACGATTTATTTTTCCTTCAAATGGCATAACTAAGCTTGAAAAGTAAATACATGTTAATCAAGAAATAATAAATCGTTTCTTTGATGAAAAAAGATTAGGAAAGATTGCTCGAAACACAATTTATCCCAATTCTCACACGTGATTTTCAACAAATTTTCTTTTGCTTTGTTGGAAGTTCAATTCCGCTCGCCTGAAACGAATTCTGATAAGTTTTTGCGTAGCATTATTCAATTTCAGAAAATATTTTCCAATTACTTCTGCATCCTTTGCTTGACGTTGTATTCCTGCTTTGATAGATGAAAAACAAATCGAAAACGCCGCGGGAAAGAAGAAATAACTTGTTTCGAAATTTCATCTTTACCTTTCTTACGCATAAGATTTGTTATAGTTTTCAATAAATGTTCTTTTGCCCACTGAATTGATTTAAACACTCGTTTTACTATACATTTTTTTCATAAAAGAAGTTTCAGTTTCATTTTAAATTGCACGCCTCTTTGTAACTGAAATGTTTTCGAATGGTTTGCAGATAGTGCATTTTTTTTTGCAAAAAAAAAAAAAAAAAAAAAAAAAAACAAAAAAAAAGATTTAGTTATTTTACATAAAGATAAATAAATATTTTCTCATTGATACAAGAAATAGAAACTCTTTCCCAAAAAAGAGTCGTGAGGTGCATACAAGGTCAGGAGATAAAAAAAGTTAGCTATTTCGTAGAAACAATTAAGCATGCAAAAACATTAAAATGCTTTATAGATATTTAAAATAATTTCCCTTGTAATTGTATGTATCTCTTGATATGAGTTCCTTCAGACAACTGAAGGATTTAATTAGATACATTTCAAACAAATTTTCTTATTCTGTTAACGGATTCAAACATCCTTCAGCATGTTTTAATATCCATTCGAAAAACTTTTTTTTTTTTTTTTGCAATTCTTTATTAATTGGTTTTTCAATGACCTGGTATAAGAAAAAATTAAACATATTCAATATTAAAACATCTATTTATTGTCTCGCAGAAATTAGTCATCAATATTTATAATTTTTTTAAAAAACTGTCCAACAAAATTCAATTTTTTATATGTTTTGAAGGTGTGAATCGATTGATTTAAAAATAGCTTAAAAGGGAAGAAAAATACCAGAAATATCAAAATGTGGTTTATTTTTATGACACAAAATACGTGTTATAACTAAATGCTGGCTGTAAAAATGGCATATCTAAAAAAATCCATTAAAAAATAAAATTAAGTTAAATTATAAATTATAACTAATAAACTTGAAAATAAGTTTTTTCATTATTTCGAAAAATCATTTATCCTTTAACTATCTGATTCATCTATAAGGTATGTCTTGTAAGAATAATTTAAAAACAATTTTTATGAATCCTTTAATCTAATTAATGGTTTACAGTAACTTTACCTCTTTATTCTAGTCTTTTGGTTATATTATATTGATATTTTTAAAACCTTTGCTTAGTGTTTATTGTTGCTTTATTTTTTACAATCCATTTCTTGAATAGTTCTAACTGGGTGTGTTGGAAATCACTAAATTACAAAGGATTTATATAAGGTATTTAAATTACTATGATTATACTAAGCAGGGTAAATGAATTATGTTTACTATATTTATAACTAATCCCTCCAGACTAAATAAATTGTCCCTAGACAGATGCCTTCGCCTGGAATTTAAAAAAAAATCAAATTTTATGATAATTGTACAAGCCAATTTTATTTTTAGTTGTTTATAAATACAGCGTATATTTTTCAATACATAAAACAAATACATCGTGTATTGTATTTTATTCATCCCTAAATTTTTTTTGGGGGGGTAGGAATTTATAGCATGTTTTATGACTGTCTATAACCATTCTAATACCGGGTTTTTGTTTGTTTTTTTAAACATGAGAATATTTATAGTCTAGATATTCTCTGTACGTTGCATGTACATCAAGCGACCAATATGATGCAAAAAGGGTTCAAAACGCTCCACGAAGGAGACATCAGGCCTAGAACTACCAAATTTGAGTCTATCATTTCTAATAGTAGGCGCCTACTAAAAAACAGTGCTTTAAAATTGTAATTAGCTTTTCAATGAAAAATCAATTTGAAATTTAATGATTTTTCTTCTAAATCATCAGGATAAATTTGTGCATAAAACCACTTTTACATTAGAAATATTAGTTAATCAGGGCTGCCAATTTCATTTCTTCAAAATCTTTTTTACAGTTTTTATACATTTTAAAATATATGCTTTGTATAATTTAAAACAGCATTTTTCATTTTTATATGTCTTCATATTTCTTGAAATTAAGAACGATTGTTTCAAAAATGATATGAAATTCGAAAAATTCATAAATAAATTTTTATTTAGAACAATATTTTTAAAAAATATATTTTTTTGTTGTTGTTGGCATTCTTATTTCAATACAATAATGCAAAATACAACGAGGTTTCAATCAAGTAGAAGAAGCGAAGACTTGAAAATAAGACTTAAAACTTTTTTACTTTACGATATTTTGTGCTAGAAACTCGAAACTTAAAAATATATTTTAAGAAAAAAATTGAACAGATCTTTTTATTATTTTATTTTCATTCACTATCTATGTAGATATTTAAATTGCATTTAAGAAAGAATTTAAAAATATTAACTGTTTTTCCCATTAAATATTCTTTCTGAAAGCAGGATTTTAATTTTATTGTTTTATTGATTAAACAAGTAAATTCTTAGTATAGTATTTAAAAAGGTTACAAAGGAAAATAAAGGAATTATAGATAAATAAAAAGGATTGAATTAAAAAAAAAAGATTCTATTACCATCGCATAATATAGTTCAAACTATTTTATAAAATCCCTGAATATATATGAACGAAAAATATGCTACGCATTATCTTTTATTCGAGGTATCTATTTCATTCTTATCCGAGTAAAGGCAGCATTTTACTCAAATTTATCCGAGCAAAATTTTTTTCAAAAATATAACTTCCAGAAGATGCAAATTTTTAAGGATAATATTCGTGGCTTACACTATTCCAGAAGGGAATCATAGGTATTAAGATAGAATTTTAAGCAACATTTTGCTACATATTTTATCGTCTGGGTTTTTGAAAGAATGTAGATATTTATTTTTTGTATAAAGTAAGTTAAGAGGATAGTTAAGCGTTATCTCAAGTTCGCAGTTCAAAAACGAGAAACCTTTTATCTTTATGCAAATTTCAACCTTTTTTTTTAAAAAAAACTTTATTAGATCGCAAAATACAGTTCTCAGTTATCAAAGCAGGAAATGAAACTTTTCACACTCGATTTTGAAAATAAAATAAAATACAATTCTGCCACATAAATTTTAAAATTGAATTTTATTCTATTGAAAGAATCTTTTATATTATTGATAAATATTATGTGAAGATGGTATTTATTTTTGGTTATTCTGCTATTATAGGGATTTAAAAAATAAATTAAAATATAAGCTATTAAAAATCAAATTAAATTTCAACAATGAAACATTTTTTTGGATTATAGAAGACTTTAAATAGTAAGAATGATAAAAAATGCTTTTTTTGTTTTTGATACATTAGATCTTTATATATAGTGCTAAAAATAAATATCATTAAATGGTAATTCTGGTTAATTTTGATAAAATCATGCCATGAATTTCAAAATTATCATTTTTGCTTTGAGTTGGAGTTGCTTAACCGTAACAAATATTTACTTTTTCATATAAAATGCGGTTATATACATTCCCTTCACACAGAAAGTGATTATTTATTTCATACCCAATTCCAGGTGGTTCAAGTTAAGTATCTCTTGGACAAATCCTTTGATTATAGGAGAATAACATTTTATTAACATGAGTTTTTGATGGAAAAACAAATTTTAAAAAATTAACGTAAAAAGTTATTTTTTTTTCTTTAGAACTATTTAATTCATAAGTAATGACTTAATTTAACATCTTAAAGTTTATGACAGTTTTAGAATTTATTGTATTCTTAAAACTTAGTAAGTATATGTAATGAGTGAAAATTGATTATTACATTTTGCTGTTTAAATTATGTTAATTCAAATAATTGCTTCATTTATGTCTTGCAATTTCAGTCATTTGAATTCGTCTATCTCCACCTGCTGAAAAAATATAAATGTGATATTGAAGGATTTATATCAGAAAATATTCAATGGGATAACAAATTCATTAACTTCACAATGATTTAAGATAAGTAAAGTATTTGAGTTTTCTTCAATTTTACAGTACACTTTTTACCATAAGCTAAATTTACATTTTCTTACTTTCATATTAAAATTTAGTAAGTATATAAGGAATTAAATGATAAAAATAATTGAAAAAATATCAGTGAAGAAAGAAATATATCATATATTGAAGTGCTTTTTATGATAATTTTAACACAGAATATCAGAATAATAATTTAGTTTTAAAATAAAAATGATTCCTTTTGATAAATTCTGGAAATAGTAGGCAGATAATTGTACTGATTTATTTTCACTGCTGTTTTATAGTATATTAAGCAGAGAAACATATTAAATTCCACGTTAACAACACTTATATTAAAACCTGATTTGAAATTTACAGTAAGTTATATGAAAATTTATCGCCTTTTAATATCTTTTTACATATCTTATTTGAACTATAAACGATTTCTGAAAATCGTTTATGCTTGTTTATTATCATGCATATTATTGAAAAAGTGAGAAAGCAAACTATTACATACATATGGGTACCGTTGCTCATTGTAAATAAAAAATTTATATGCGCAATCATAATGTGCTTAATGTGTTAAGCTTATTAATGGTATAGCGTTATCCAGAAACACGCAAAGGTTGTTTCAGTATTAAAATGTTTTTTCAATTTCAGTTACAAAAAACAAACTTTCGTTAAATAAAGAGCTATCTTTTCTTACCTTGAAGGCTTTACTTATTTTTAAAATGAGTATCAATTTACCATTTAAGGGAAAAAGCATTTTTATCAGAAAAGTTCAAAAGATCTATAGGAAATATATCTGTGTCATTCGACTATCTTGTAATTTTACAAGTAAATACAAAATGCATTATTGGTATTTGTGTTCAATTTCAAGAATGCTTTGAGCACACATGCTAGAAAGTATTCTTTAACTGTCTACCTAACCCAGAATCATTGCAAATATCTTGAAGCTCGTGAGAATTGAGAAAGTTTCATTATATATTCATTATATCTCGGATATGATTGATAAATTGAAGCAAAATCTGGGGGACGGATGTTATGATGATGGATGTGGTGGATGTTAGCACAATATCATAACTGAGAGCATATTCAAACGTATCGATTTATCACGATTAAAGGTTGCCAAGTTGAATTACATGGGCTATATATCATTAGCCAGTTTTCTTCAGCTTCTTTTAATATGGTAAATTTTATTAAATATTTAATATTAAATGAAAAATCAGACATGTTTGTAACTTCCAACTAAGAAATAAAAACTCTGAGAAATTGAAAAAAATATGTCTTTTTAAAAAAGAATTTTTCATGAAAAGTGTGATAACAGCTAGGAATCTTATACCCCTCAAAATTATTTTAGTTTGATATAATAATATTGGACCTTGAATAAGTCTCTTTCATTATGGATGGACCATGGCTGGTATCGTTGCATGTCAACATATTTTTGGAGTATGATGAATTTTAATCAACATACTTTAAAAGTGCAAACAAATAAGTGCATAGAAATTATTTTGAAATTAATGTTAAAGAAAAAAAAATGTCCCATTTGGAATATTTGAAGAATTGTTAGATAAATAGTACATTTAAATGTAGAAATATAATGGAAAATTTGCACTATATTTTTGGAAGCATAATTTATTTCGCGTATTCTTCATGTAAATATCCAAAATGTAATAAATTTTTCCTCAAATTGAAATGAATAAATAATGCGATATGAATTTATATATCATGTTTATGATTTTAACTCACCATGAATAAATTGATATTCACCTAAAACACTGTTGGATAGCTTAGAAATTGGTACATATTACATTAATAACAAAATCCTTTATTCGCCGTTGTTTCCTTAAATAAATACTAATGTTTACGATGAATTATTTTCAGAGTTATACTACGATTTCTTGTTTTTTTTCTAAATAATAACCATCGAATCAAGGTCAAAAGTGATATGATTATTAAAACGTGATTTTTTTTTCCTTTTAGAGCAAGATATTGTTCGATATTCGGAAGGAAGTATCATGCAATGAAGAAATTCTAACTATAATATGAATCATCACTATCAGGAATGAGATTCTATTAAAATTTTGAAAGTGACAACAAATCATAGCTTACAGAGAGGGAAAAAATCTACCTCGGTGAAAGAAGTTTAGCAAAATCTCAAATAAATGTATTAAATATTTAATAATTTTCTTTTCATTACTATTCCATTTTCTTAAATAAAATATTATAAATATATATGGCAATGCGATTGTTGGTGGGTAATTATGCAAAATAAGCCTAGTAAAAGCGATCTATAAATTCTTACACAAAAGTTAGCCAATATTATAATTGTTTTTACCTTCGGGCCTTTTTTATAAATTTTACTCCTGAGGAAAATTCAAAGCAATCTAACTTTAGAATATTTCAAGTATTTTTCTAAGAAATATTTGATAATCATGGAGATTATATTAAGAAATATAAAAAAATCAATGTAAATAAATCAGGTTAATTTTTTATATTTCCATAAAGAAAATTTATTAGCTTTGATAAAAGTAAATATATATTCTGACAAAAGTTGTTTTTTTATTCTCTAGTGAGAATACTTTTATATTATTTTTATCGGCGAAAGTAAACGCCGTCATTAGAGTCAATGTCTAAAATTGCTCTTCTTTGATATCTAATCCTTATAATAGTGCTTCTTCCTAAGTTTATTTGAGTCTTCATGTTACTTTATATATTTGTTAGTCTTCCATGTCCATTTAAGTGACTAATGTTCTGCCAATTAATATAGCCCTCTTTTGTTCGCGTTACTTTGGTAAAATTATATCCCTAACCACAAATCATGATTTCCCTTTAGTAAAATTAGTTGCTTAAAAAACAAGGAGTCCTTACACATTTCAAAAGAGAAATGTAACACGTTTAAATTGTATATCATGATTTTTCACAAATTTTATGTTTTTTATAAATTTTATTTTATGATTTATATTATCAAAATCAAACAATGTTATATATATATATATATATATATATATATATATATATATATATAT
>JAPMOQ010061498.1:459452-487770 GCA_026543055.1 Argiope trifasciata | reverse complement strand
TATATATATATATATATATATATATATATATATATATATATATATCATCTTGTAGACGGATAAAAAAACTGCCTCTACAGAGAATTGATAGAATCCGAAAAGAAATCCTACAAAATCATTCCGGAAAATAAAGAAAATGACTGATTTATAGATACTGAAGACATGAAGAATGCGTTAGTAAATAAACTTCCAAATGCCGTTTTTGAGAAAGTAGTTCTCAAGGAATATCGGAAAAGGATTTAAAAAAAACTTTTAATATGAGCATAGAGATATTTGTAGGTATTGGATACATATCAAATATTTCCGTGATATGTTAAGATATTATTTTAGATCAAATAAAATCAGTGTGGTAAAGGGACATCCTCATTGAAATAAGAAATATTGAAATAGATTGATATTCTAATATGTATATTCCTATTTAAAAATCAACCAGGAAATTAATAATAAATTAATTACATTTCAAAAATATAATATAAAAAGGCTTCATCAAAATTTAATTAAATCATCTCCTCAGATTTTTTTATTAAAAAATAATTTGCTCCTCTAAAATGATTACCAGTTAGGTGATTTACAAACAAAACGTAGTGATAATAATCAGAAAAGATATCAGTGATGATTACTTTAGTTTTTAAGACATTAATTCCAAAAATCAAGGAGCTATTTGTTAGAAAGAAAAAATAACGTTCCCTTAGCTTTCCTAATTGTAATTTTAAAATTGCATTTATTTAAAAAACACGCATCCTTTAATTTGAGTAATTAACCTTGACTTAATTAAACTGTTAGTCATCTTAAGCACAAACCTTCGTTTAACATTTTACTCATTATATAATCCTGCTTGTGAAATTAAAGGATTAATATGGCGTCGAATATGCTAATATTTAATTAACTGAGCATGAAATGCGTCACGTGTTAGGATGTCATCCTACAGTTAAGAGATGAATAGTGCAGGGATATATAAAGTCACGTTCTAAGGTCTGGTCCAAATTTGAGATATAACTCAGACACTCAAGATATTCGTATTTAATCTACAATTCCGAAATTCCTCTATTTCTTCATCGCTGCATCATTTTGAACTCAAAAAATTTCACATGAGAAATATATCAGTTAAAGATGAATTGGTGCTTAATAAATAAAAACAAAGGGAGTATATTTATCGCAAATATTTGAAAAAAATCGGTTTTTCTAAAATTATTCATTTTCAAACTTCAATGAAATAGTCGATGTCATATTTGAGAATTTCAATTTAATATGAAAGAAAATTTTATTTCTTGAAATTTATATTTCTGTTTTATTGCTTTTTTGCCACAACTGTTTGGTTCAAGTTGAAAATGTGACTAAAAGGAGAAAAAAATTATATTGAGAATTTTGGATGATTTTAGTTCGATTCATATGATAAATTTATTTATATATCTAATAAAACAATACTTTTAGCTGCGGAGAAATTGGAAAAAGAAAGGAACTTATTCTAAGCTGAAGCATCCAAACCACGTGTTAAATTTGGAATACATATTGTAGGTATATTCATACATGCACATTATCTTACGCAAATTAATAATGTGTTAAAATGCTATTTGAAAGCAAAATCATTATCTATTTTTTATTAAAATTTGTAACTAGACAGGGCACTTTAAGTCATATCTCTTGTAAAAAGATAATCACAGATTCTGAAGCTAAAAATAAGAAAAAATCTAGCCTTTATTTCTAGAGAATCTTTATAGTAGCTTCAGAAGTAGATATTATCTACATTTAATATCTGAAATAAGTCTAAGCGATGCCCATAAATTGCTGATGATTATCACTTCAAACAATTTTGTGTAACCATCCTTTTAGATTCATATATAAAATATGCATTCTGTAAATTCATATACAAAATATACATTTTAACATATACATCCTGTGAATACATTATTGATATCTCAAAAGAGTAAAACCTATATTGAGTTCAAAAAAGGCCGAAACCATATGATGGAATAAAATCTCTATTGGATGAAAGAAAACTGAAATCAGTTACGATTTCTTAAAATTCAAAATTATTGAACGCAAGGATTATTTCTTTAAACTGGATGTCTATTCTTTAGTAGGCATAACGTTTGATACTTTACAGCATATCAGTTCATTTCGAACTATGTGCTTCAGATGATATAGTTTCACCAGAAATTGGTACTTCTTTTTCCCGAGGAATTCTTCCCTAACAAAACTTTTCACACTCTCATGACTGCATTTTGCGGTTCGATAAATATCTATGCTTCAATCTTCCTGCATATTTTTACATAAAAATTTATACTGAGCTATTTTACGGGAGTTTCCGTTTCCCATGAGTTGAAACTGAATAGTTTCTGTTAACATTTCAGGCCGCTTGTATTTTGATAATATAGCCTTTCCTCGCACTTTACAAAAAGTGGAGTTTAAAAGCGGAACAATCTCTGGAGATTTGTTTGCTTTCTTGGTGCTACAGCCTTGGTGCTATTCAAAGTAGCACATCCATTTTATATTTGTGCATCGTTACATTTAAAGGCAGAAAGCACCTACAATATCTAGCATAAGAATATATCTGAGATCTAAAGCCTTTTGTTTCCTGCAGCAGTTGGGTAAATATAGTTTATTTTATCTCTATTTTTATTCATTTAAAAGTCCATTTTTTCTAGTCATGATATATTAAAATATTTTAGGATTGAGATTGGCATGAGAAAAGTAATTCCCTTAACCTATTAGATAATTTCAATTTGATTAATTAATTAATATGGTTAATTAATAGTCAAGGAATAAATCACGACACACCATTTGGTTTGAGATGAAGAACTGAATCATTTAATGTTCTATCTTATTGAAAAATTTGTTGGAACTCATACCAACCTATATGATTTCATACAAAGATTGGATAATTTAGTAGGAAGCATATTTGTCATGACCCTATAAAGGGTTAAGTATTGTAATCTTTCTCTGTTGTGTTTTTAACCCTTTAATAATTAATCAATATTTTATACCCTTAAAGAATACAATAGAAGCCTAAATGCGAGTTAAATCAGATATTAGGGAGAGGGGTTTCACTTGAACTTTCTCGCATACTCTCCAAGAAAATTACCCCCAGGTAACGCCTTCCATGGTATTGACGCACAATAGTTTGGAAAGACTTACCTTTGGAGTGCATACAGCATTTACTGAATCGATAGCTCACTGATAAATTAACTGGCGATTAATTTCAGACACGGAATTAATAGCATCAAAAAATAAAATTTTTGGTTTAGACGGTATTTTCCCAACTAATTCAACAGAAAATCTGACACAGAATTTCCAATGAAGTTATGAAATTCCGTGTCATATTTGATGTATTTAATTCATTGCATTTTTGTTTTATCACGCTTACATGTTACAGAAAGTAAAAAAAGACAGTTGGCCAATCCGTTTTTGGATTTGGCTTGAAATTAGAAAGATTTCTGGACTATAAATTCTAATTCCGCTAATTGAATTTTATCTATCTTTTTTTTTTTTTTTTTGCTTTGTAGTTATCGTGTTATATTATATTCAGACATCTGGACAGAGAATCTTTCTCTAAACGGAGTTTTATCCAAATTTCGTGTAAAGAAATATAATTTTGTGTAAAGGTCATGTACAAAATTTTATCTCTTCAGCTTAAGTCGTTTTTGAGTTGTCTATGTCATTTCTTATCAAGAAAACGTTCCAGTCTCGAAGTATTCACGCTTAACTAGCATCTAAACATGACTATCAGTAATATATCAAGCTTAGATCCGAAATTAAAGCCAAATTTCAACCAAAAAAGTTACAAATTTACCGCGACTTAATTATTTATATTAATGCATCAAATACGGAATACTTAAAAAGTTGGAATTTCATAAAACGAGAATGAAAAAGGAAATTTGAAATATTGCTGAATGTTTTAAGAAAGTAAGAGAAATAAATGAAAGGGAAAAAATCAAATTACATTACACAAAAGAATTCATACTTATCAAAAAATGTAGCCAAGGATATAGGATTGGACAGTAGAGAACGTATATTGAAATACACACGTGAAAAGAAATTCGATTTTTATCTTGCATGTCCAGACGAAAAGAATGGTTTGACCAAGTAAAAGTGAGAACACCAATTCAAGAGACATCTTTCTTCACTCCTTGAGATAAAGTGCTCCGACAAGTCGAGTCTCATATATTTGAATCCAGTGTGAAACGGCTCTACACCATGACAAATTCAAAAAATGGAGCCCTTACTTACTCTTTTGGACTACGCAACTAATTCAATTTCTTGATTTTCACACTATTTATTTAGTTATTTATATGAAACAGTATAAAGAAAGCAAGCATTTCAATGAAATATATATATATATATATATATATATATATATATATATATATATATAATTTTTGTCAGTTCCTACTTAGGTCGACAAAGAAAACTTTTATTTTAGTTACTTTTTATTAAATATTTACAATTTGTATAAATATGTATATACATATGACAGAATCATTATATAAAAAACTAAAAGAAATTTTCCCCTCGATCTACATGCTTCACCGCTGATGGTATTTATTCCTAAATTTATATCCTGCTAAATATCTTATATAAGAGATTTTTTTTCTCTAATACAAAACTGAAATTAATTAATTAATCAAAATTGATTGATTTTCGCAAGAATTGAACTCGCATTCATCACCTTCACGAGAAAAATACTAAAAACCTTGCATTTCATTGATTGAGTTACTGCCAGTTGATTTAAATTTTCCTTAAAAAGTGCTAAAACTCTATTTAAAGTATTAAAAATTAATTAAATATATTTAATGAATTAATATTTGAAAAAAAGCTATATTAACATCATGTGCCATCCACTACAAGTTAAAAAAATGGTATTGGAATTTGCGTGGATGAATAAAAAGTATTTTATTAAAGATTGAAAATGTGAACAAGACATATAAATAAATATTAATAAGGATAATGTGAACTAATATTAGAAATTGAAAAATATTTTGAATTTCATAAAAAAAATATTTCCGATTTACAACTTGAAAAATTAATAAAAATTTGAAATATGATTATTACAAATATCTAAATAGACATGTTATTACAAAATTGGATTAAATTATGTAAATTTAATGTTTCTGTTGAAAATTATTTTATTAGTATGATCAATTTTTATAAACAAGTGTAAATAATTTCAATGGGAAAAACTTTATTGTACTTTAGAGAATATTTTCTTACATTTATGTAATAGAAAATAGCTAAACAAAATTTATTGAACAAACTTATATACATTGATGACTTACTTTTGTTTCAGAAAAATCACGAACATTTTAAATTTTACAATAGAATGCTATCCAGAAGAAAGAAAATTATATCAAACCATAGAAAATCAGTGCGAAGGAAATTATTTAGATGTTAAAGTAGAGAAATACATCAACAAGTATTTACAATAAAAGAGAATATTGATTTCAAAGTTATAAAACTAATTTCCATTCAAATTCAAATTCTCAAATTTTTAAAAATGTGATTTTTCCAAAATTTTATAGGATTAAAATAATTCTTAAGAAAAATATTTTCTTACATTGAGATAGTTTTCATTAAAAGTTGCTTTTCACTATTTTTTCTAACAACTGCAGGTAATACAAGTTAATAAAGAAGGATTTATCTATATTTTAACAGGAGTTTTCCACAGAAATTATTAAGCTATCTAGACTTTTATTTATTGTTTTTTCTTTTCTGATTTTCTCGTTACTTAACAGATGGTTCAGAGATTGTTCAAATAATAAAGATATGTGGCGACAATGCGCCTTGATCAAGCTTTGTATGTGGCGCGTCATTCACGGGATTTTTCAAATGATGGTTCTTCTTTAGTGTTCAGAGGTAACATGTTTTCCCCACTTATTGTAAAATCAATTTAGAGAACAGTTACTTTTAACTTGACTTGTTTGCCCACTTTGTGGAACGACTGCTTGTATATCTAAAGTATTGAATTTTTTGTTTAATCTGTATTATATCATTAATTACCTAGATTTGATATTTGAATTTCTTAATTGATGATATTTTACAATATATTTTGTATTTATATTTTAATTCTTACTTCCGGTACTTCAATTTCTTGGTATCTTAGTTTAAATTTCCTAATTTTATAATACTTATAATTTAGTATTTCATTCTTGTTTAGATTTGTTACAAGTTTCTTAATTCATGGCATGCGTTTATTGTTTCATAATTACTTATTATTGTGTTTATTGTTTCGTATTCATTCCAGCTTTTCTGGAACTTAAATTTCTTGGGATTTTCCTCTTAATAGAGGCCAACACAAAAAAAATCTTTGTTTTCAATTTCTATCTGAGAGTCGCTTTTGAAAAGTCTTCAAGTTAAATTCATTTTTATTTCTATATGTTAATGGTCATTAATCCTTAATCACACATGTTTAATGACTTTCACCTTTAGATTCATTCGTTTGTCTTTTAAATGTTATAGTATTTTGAATCTCTAAATTATATTTTTCTCTTATACTTTCTGAATGTTTTTAATATTTTAATTGATTAGCTCAGTAATTTTTTCTTTTAGCTTCGATTATAATGGGAGATATCTAGATTATATTTTTATATCAACTCTAATAACCCCTTCGCGACCAAGGTCTCGTGGACGCGACGCAGCGATTCCACTCTTATCAGCCCAGCGTCGCTTCCACGCGAAGAGCTCCGATTGATACGGAGAGACCAGAGTCGCGTATGCGTAATTTGAAATCGGAACGTTTTATTTGAATTTTTAAATGCTACTAGATGGCGGTAAACTGCAACGGTTTTCACAACATTCGACTCATATGGTATTTGACCTTCATGAACGGGCATTAGTTTCTGTTCTATGCTTCTGTATTTGATATATTTATTGATGTAAACAAAGTGAGAATCACGGCCCTTTAAAGGTCTGGGATTTATTGCGCGCTGTGTTTATATTTTGACTGATAAGTGACTTGTTTATTGCTTTTTTTCGTTAGGAGAATATGGGCGAGTACATTCAGCGGATTATTGCAAGGGGTAAGAGTAAAATATTTATGAATGGTGTTCGGTTTTGGCGGCGTTTTTTTATGTGTGTGTTTCGTATAAGTTTTGAAATATGTGATGGGAATATAATTTTGTGGATTATAATATGTGATGGGATATAAATTTGGTCTTTTTATTAAAATGCTGATTTTATTCGAATTTTTTTGTAAAATTAGGCTTAACTGCTTAAAATACGCGGGCCGGTAGTGACGCTCCGTTTCAGAGCGTTCGGTCCCGAGACTGAGTTTTATTTCCGGCGCGCTGGTCCTCAAGGGGATAATGAAAAAAAGAACTATGAAAACTAAAAATGAATTACTTAAATATTTAATAAAATTAGGAAACAGATGATATTTCACAAACCCCCAAAATAATTATTGTGATATTATGTAAACTAAAAACAATTTTTGGATTTTTAATACCAAAGTGGAGGGAAAAATAAGCGCTATTAATAATGATATTCTGTAACACTTTAGAGAGAAGTCAACTTTAAATTTAACAAAAATGTACGAAAGTATGAAATTTATTGAACTAAAACAGTATTATAAAATGTTTTTTCAGTAAAATGAGCATTTGAAAGACCCGATGAAAACCGAAGAGCATTTTAATGACTTTTCCTGAAACGATATTGTAATTTGATTTCAATATCTTTTAGATGTTCCAGATGTGTTAAATTTTGTGGAAATTGAACAGAATTGACAATAAATATTTCAGATAAACATTAAAATAATATAAGGTATGCATTTTATTTATCGAGGTTTTTTACATACTTAAAAGTCAATTTCCGTTTAGAAAAATTCTTATAAAAGATTCAGTAACCATGCATAATTTTTTTATAAATTTCCATTTAATTGGAATTACAAAATCATACAAATTTTGGTTCTAAATTATACTGGGTAATAGGATTAAATAATAGAATACACTAAAAATTAAATCACTTGGCATACTTTCAAATTTAAAACAATATATTTACAGCATATAATTTTTAAAAATAATATGTTGCTTATTTTAAAATTTTTTAGAGAAACTTGACCTATTCATATTAATATACATGTATTAAATACTTCATAAAAGTAGGTGAATAATTCGCAAAAGTGCTTAAAAGAATCCTTTAAAACTAGCTAGTATACTATCATATACAAATTAAGTATTATTTTATCATTTAAATCACAACGTCAAAGCTACAAAACTAATTCCATTGATGTTTTAAAAACTTAAAATTATTTGGATAAGTTAATTTAAATAATAACGAACTAATTAAAATTTTAAATTTACATATTTAAATCAGAAATATGTTCTTCTTATGGTAGACTTTAAAGCATAAAATTAGCCGATCTACTATAATATGTAATATTCGGTTTTTAATTCCGAAGAAAAGACAGAATCGAGAAATTTTCTCTGACATTATATAAAGCTTAAAGATAATTAAGATGTTATCACGCAAGCTAAATATTCTTAGTTTTAATATCAAAAGGCGAAGAACAAATGATATTTCTAGAGATATTGCGTAAAGTATAAATTTAATTAGAAAGCTATTAAGTTAATTAAGTTTTCTTATTCTAATTCTAACCCCATGCTGAAGGCGGAAACAAGTAGTATTTCTAGTGGTATTATATAAAGCGTAAAAGTTTATTTTTTAAAGATTAACTATTAGTGCTTTAATTTTAAATACAAAGATAAGGTTGATAGAAAAGACATTTCTAGCAGTATTTTGTAATTTCCTATAATAAGTTAAAACACTGTTATATTATTAAATATTCTTCTTCTGATTTTGATCCCACGAATGGTGGAATAAATGATATTTTTAGTTTCATTTATTAAGCCTAAAACTAGTTAACTAATGTTAATTTTAATATAGAATGTAGTTCATCTTATTTAATTAGATTAGTAGAAGCTAGTTAGACGAAAAAAGTAGAAACTATACGGATAAAATATTCTTATTCAAATTTCAGTCTTAGAAGAATAAAAAATTAATATTTCTTGTAATATTCTATGAATCTAGAAGCTGAAATGCTGTGATGTAAATTGGCCATTCTTATTATAATTTTATTACTTATATAAAGGTGAAAAAAGGGATATTCTCCAGAACACAAAATAATTTAAGATGATCTTTAAGGAATTAAATGCTTCTTATCTATTATGCTCCAAATATGAGGGAATAAATAAATGAATTTTCTAGAAATAATATTTTTAATATGTTCTATAAAACTTCAATATAATCAACATGCTTTTAATGAATAATATCTTTTTCCTAATTTTAAACTCAAAGTGAAATTTAAAATGAAAGATATTTTTCATGCTCTTTTAATCCTAAATTTATTTAGCAATCTGTCATAAAATAAATATTATTATATTTCATTTCTAAAATGAAAGTGGAAAAAATATATTTCAAGGGACCTCAATCTATTTACAAATTATTCCAAAATTATAATTTAATAATTACAGCTAAAATTAATTAAATTTTCCTCCTTGAAGTTCAAAATTATTTAATATTTGATTCCGCAAATAAATGCCTCTAATTTAATTATAATTACAAGGTGAAAGATAAGTATGTTTTAAATGATATTAAAAAAAGCTAACATTATCAGTAATATATTATAAAATTAAATGGACTTATTTTAACTTTGATCTGTATCTGAATGTAAAAATACAAGTTATTTCAACGAATTTTCTGTAGATTCTAAAATCCTCAATATGCATTGATGTAAAATAAATATTCTTGTTATAATTTTAATATTAAAATGATTGCGAATGTGAACGATTCTACAAGTGATATCTTATGAAGCCTAAAATTAATTAGTGCACAACTATAAAATTTTATACACACTTATTCTAATTTTAATTCCAGTTTGAAGGTGGAAAAAATTTATGTTTACAATATTCTGTATAATATAAGATTAATTATTATTATATAGTTTATCTATTCTTATTCTATATTTAATCCCAAAGATAAAGTAGAAACATTTATACATATTGCTAACATTGTTTAAAATAATAAAATTAGCTGATCTGCTACTATCCAAATTAGCTAATTTTATATTGATTTTAATTTCGAAGATAAGGAAGAAATATGAGGATTTTACTGGTAATTTAATAAGACTAAAATTAATTAATCAGCTTAAACTCAAATTAAACGATATTATGCTTTTTTAAATTCCAAACCGAAGACGGCGATAAACGATATTTCAAGTGATATAATATTAACCAGAGACTTAATTAGTATATAAATATACAAATTAATAATTTCCCGTATTCTTATCCCTAAGTGAAAACAAATGATTTTTCTAATAATATTCTACAAATTCTTAAACTAATTAATATTGTGGGTTAAGCATTGTTATTCTAGTTTTAATCATTATTGAAGGTGGAAGAAAAGGGCATTTCTATTTATATTTAATAAAAACAAATCAATTTTTCTTTTATAGTGTTAATTAAATACTCTTAATATTCCAAAAAGAGGGTAAAATATGCTATTTCTAGAGATATTCAGTAAAACCTGAACTCACATAGTATGTTTTATAATGCAAATTGAATAGACTTATTCTAATTCCAAATTGAATGTGGAAATAAATTATATTTCTAGTGATATTCTATCAAGTCTGATAAAATTCTGCGAGTTGTTGCTTGAAATAACTCTTCTTATTTAAATTTTAATATCAAATATAAAACGAAAATATATATTTCTAATAATATTCATTAAAGCCTAAAATTATTTAGTATGCTATGATCTTAATTAAAGGCTCTTATATTTTTCCCTTCAATGATAAAATACAATTTTGAAATGTTTATAGATATTCTATTAATATGCTATTAAACACTCTTTTTCTTTTTTTAATATTATAGTATTGGAGAAATAAATAATATCCCCTACGGTATTCTACAAAGCCAAAATTTATCAATACTCCTTTTTCATAAATTAAATGTTCTTACTCTAATTCTGGGCGGAATGGGGAAGCAAATGACATTTCTATGTGGCACTCTATCAAGTATGGTATTCTTTAATATGCTGTAATATAAATAAAATATTCTAAATTTAATCCCATTCTGTAGACAGAAATATGAGGCATTTCTAATGTTCTGTAGCGTCTCGTACCGTCCGTTGGATTAATCAAACATTGCTATACCCATTTTAATTTCATCACGGGTGCTTAAAAATGATATTTCTAATGATATTCTATAAATTTTAAATCTAATTAGTTAGTTTCATTTTATATATATTTATTTTTCATTCCAAAATGATGAAATTGTTTTATTTCTCAAATAGAATTGACAGAATAACTTTACATTTAGAAAACTTTAAATGTAGCTGAGATAAACAAAAATAACATATTTTTTTAAAGATCATGTGATCTGAAGCTCAAAAGAAAAACAAAAGATATAGCCTTTTGCCCACAAATAAAGTAAAAGAAATCGTGCAAGATCTGTAGAGGATAAGACAATCAAATGGAATTCAAATTCGGTATCTCGAAACTCCACTATTACTTAAATAATACAAACAGAAATCGTGCTCTGCATGACAGATTAAATTCCAAGTTGGAAGCAGTATAAATAATAAATGTTTGTAATACTTAAAGCAAATTTCAAATAAATTGCCTTCCGAATAAATTTACGCTTCGCATATTACTATTCATAAAGCTTTCTTAAACCTACGAAACAATATTTATTTGAAGTATCCATTTTTTAAAAGAAAATCCATTTCGTTTGAAAGGAATACCCTATTGTGATGTTTGCATATATTACTTTTTGTTATAATGTAAAATGCATTTGTCTCTGAATAACTAATTTACTTTTAATTGTTTTCTTTATTTAAAAATACCACTGAATATTTATGTCACTAATTAACCTGTTAACTGGATATGACGAAATATTTAAATGTACAATGATTTGTGTATAAGTTAATTACCCGGTTAACATGTTAATCTAACGGTGTTATCGCTAAAGGTATAAGCATCATATACTCTAGTGTTATGAACTTTCAGTAATAGAATACACAATACCAAAAATGTTATATGCAGATATTTCAATTTGAGCCAGGAATCGTGAAATGCTCAACTATCAACTAATATTTCAGGGTTTGGCATGAAAGTTTGAGTTATTTATTCAAATACAAATTCATTTTTTTCTTTCAAGTTGATATTTGAATATCAATAACATTGCTCACTATAATATTGAACTCCGGAATAAATAATATTTTAGACATCTACACCCCAAAATAAACTGTCTTGTTGTACTTTAATTATTCCTTATTTAAAAAAGACAAAATGATGTCACAAATTCATTTCATTCATCTAAAAATAAGACTATTATCAATCATGCGTGTGTTAGTTTCTAATTCATATACAGATATTGCAAGCTCTTAACAAAAATATTTGCAAGACGTGCTTTGAAAGGAAGCAACAGCATATTCAATGAAAATTTCTTTAATAATAATTCAATATAAAATATTCGAGATAAAAAGCTTAGGCCAATGTCAGAATTCATGTTTTTGATAAAATAAAAAAGTGGGAAAATATTTGCAGACAACAATAAACTATGAATGTCGCGCCTTTTGTTGCAGATAAACCCACGGATGAATGTAAGTACTCTCAACATTGATTTTGACAACATTTTGTGAATAAAATCACTCTTTCGGGATTAAAGTTTTGACGGGAGCAAAGATATGAAAAATGACATTTTTGAAAGAAAAAAAGAATCACATTATCCCCCCTTCTTTTCTTTAAAGGAACTGAACATGCTTTTGCTTTCAGGAATAAATCTGAAAATTAAATAACCCATATGGTGCTCCGTGACTAAGCTATTTTTAGAAAGTAATAAAATACTTTGTGTAACGAATTTATAGATAAAAGGATTCATCTTAATATTGAAATTTATATTGAAAACCCATCAATAGATTTTGTATTATAAGCTAACGTTGAAAATAAAATTCCAATGACACTTTCTCGATATAAGGGTTTTCAAACTGTGAAATAAAATGAAGATGTGGATGAAATGATTTTTCTCGAAATGACTTCTTTTTCAATAAATTTTTGATAAAGCTGTTCAGGAATTGCTACAGAAATAAGCTAATATATAAATTCTAAAAAATATTTTATTTATGATCTATTTTAATTTTTTTTTTGATGTCGTAAGATTCTTTCTGTTATTTTTCTTAAATAAATACGTTTGTGGAAAAATCTTTAACACAAGATTTTAATCAATTTTTGTGCTTTATATATATATGAATGGTTCTGAGTTGAATAATAAAAGGAAATGATAATGTAAATGTGTCATGATTTTTCATAAAGATTTTATGATGGTTGAAAGAAATATCATAGAAAATTTCCAATTAATACGTTTTAAAAATAATATACTAGTGGTGCAATACTGAAGCTCCGTATTGTAGTATTTTCCTTTTTGCTTTATGAATATGTATGTACGAAAAAAATTATTATTTCATTAAAATGCTTATCGGTTTTATTGCCTTTTCATTACATGTATATTAGCAATTTTATTTTATTAGTTAGTTTTATTGCTTATTTTTAATAATTCATATAAAGAGAACCATAAATATCATTAAATGTTTGCAATTCTTACTTTGAGAAGGAAAAACAGAAGCAACCTAATTAGGATATTGTTATATAAGTACTTAAACAATATTAACGAAAGCGTTTAACGAATAAATTTATCTCGTGAACAATTCGGCATTAATTAAATTTTATAAAATTTAATTATAAATATGTAAATAATTTCTTTTAGCTTCTCGTATAATTATACATAATAATATCATT
Organism: Argiope trifasciata; assembly: GCA_026543055.1. Lineage (NCBI taxonomy): Eukaryota > Metazoa > Arthropoda > Arachnida > Araneae > Araneidae > Argiope > Argiope trifasciata. The sequence goes on along the minus strand of JAPMOQ010061498.1, from coordinate 473,987 downwards.
AAAAATTTAAATCAACTAGTAATAATAATAAATAATGAACATAAATGAACCAAATAAATTATAAAAATAAAATCCCTGTAATACTATCAACAATGGCAGGGAAAAACTGTTTAAAGAATATTTCATTTTTAAATCATTGTAAATGATAAATATACACAATAGAGATATTATTTAAAATGAAAAATAACAGTATAAAAATAATGAAGCCTAAATCTACAAAAAATCACTTGCACCTGGAAAGGAAATTATAATTTACGTGAAATTTTATATGCGGACTCAAAATTTAACATTCATAAAATTTTTCAAAAGATTTATAATTAAAATCAAAACTGAAAGCAAAAATGGAGATTTGAGAAGATAGCACATAAAAATCTTTGCTTTACTTAGTATCTACCATAAAAGACGATTGATATATTGATAAAAAACAATGAATTAAAGCCCACAAGCATTTCATTTGTTTCTTATTTTATTCCTTATTAGAATAAAGTATAAAATATATTTATTTACGTAACATTTTAAAATTATTATTATTATTATTGATGTTGTAGGATTTTATCTGTCATTTTTTCCAAATAAATACACAATGAAAAAATTAAATAAGATTCTAATCGATGTTTTGCTTATATTATGAGTTGAATATGAATTAAATGAGAAAATTCTCACGATTTTGCTTTTTATGATTTCTTTTTGTAAAGAGTTTTATAAAGTTTGACAGTAAAATTCCAAAAAATTTCCAGATTAATGTATTTAATATTCTAGAAGCGTAATATTAAAAATCCTCATCATAGTGTTTTTTCATTTGAGTTTGGAATATGCTGATGAGAGAAGATATTAAAATTTTATTTCATTAATTTTTTTTGCTTTTCATTATATAATTATTAATAATTTAATTTTATTATAATTTTATTAATTAGTTTTATTGCGCATTCTTAATAATTCATATAATTCAAGCCAAAAAAATCATTAAATATGTATAATTCGAAATCTGGACATGAAAAAAGGAAGCAATATAAGAATATAGTTATGTAAGTAATAAAATGACATTAATGTATATTAATAACAAAAAAATTTATTCCTAGGACAATTCGACATTAATCAAATTTTATATTAGTTATAATTTTATATTTACATTTTATATACAAATTTATTTGTTAGAATAGAAATGACTTCTTTTAGCTTTTTAATAATTGTGTATGATTATGTGATTAAATAAATTAAATAAGTTTCTAAGTATTCAATCAGTAAATTTCTTTTCAAAGCCTTTTATCTCATAAACTGCTCCGACGATCGTTATTAGTCTTAACTAGATTAACAAACGATAAATGTAAGAATAACGTAAATGAACGAATGTAATAATAATAGTAAATAATGAACTTGAAGGAGCCAATCTACTTATGAAAAATGAATAATGAAAAAAATTAATTAATTTAATTATCTTAAGTAAGTATAAGAGCTTGTGAAACTATTCAAGGATTTTTTTCCAATCTGAATGAAATTATTGAAAATGACCAATATTAACAACTGAATTTTAATAAAATTGAAAAAATAACAATAAATAAAGCAAAATACTACTAATAAATGTAAACCTATAAATACTCGTTTGCATGCAGAATAAATCTAAACTTAAATTTATGTTAAGTTTCATATTCTAATGCAAAATATCTATAACTAAAGCAGAAATGAAGATTTGAGAAAATTTCTTATCACATGAAAAAAAGCCTCGATTTATTAACCCTTAGCAATCGGAAAAGCAATTCTTTGCAAAATTATTCATCTAATACAAGAGCTTATTTATTGTTCTGAAAATTAAGTGTATATATATATATATATATATATATATATATATATATATATAAAATTGCTTAAAATTGATTTTCTCCCATAAATTAATTTACATCTTTTTACCATCCTGTAGGTACATTTAACAATCAAAATTGAAAAATAAATAAAAAGTCAGAATGACGCACTGTCTTGAATGGTGCCTTACAGGTAATGTCCTAGCGAAAAGGCTAAATATCTGCCAGAAAAGAAAATTGATAAAAAGCAAGTTTCCTTTAACAACTAGTTTTAAATTTGAATATTTTCTAGATACATACACTTTTATCTGCAACTATGAGCTTCTAGATTTTTTCATGGAAACGAGGACATCGTAGAAGCAAACTTGTAATCCTGAAACGGGCAGAAATCTTTAAGATCATTTCACATGTGAGTGTTGAATATTAAGTGCTCTCGATTTTCAAAGTCAACTTAACTGGCACGTATCCTGATGCCCCTGGGAACTAATATTTGCTTGTCGGATCAGTCTGGAAGAGCAAATGATTCCTCTTACAGAAATCTCGCTGAGGGGTGAATCACATATTGCATACAGTTCGAGTATGATTAATTACCTTGTGATATGTTTTTTTTCCTTAGAGATTTTTGAATACCTCATGATAGTGAATAATTGAAGACCAAAATCGCGTAGCAATGAATAAGGCATAGATGACAACATTCAACAAAATCTTTTAATCTCATATGTAATTTAACCTGCTTTCACCAGTACTGCATTATTATTACGTATACTTCTTTGACAACAGATGAATTTTTTAAATGTTGATATGCTTTTCAAAGTATTGTTTTATTATTACGTATGCTTCTTTGACATCAGTTATGTTTTAAAAGGCTGACGTAGAGCTATGACATCATTGTTGTTATTTTCATCGAATGTAATTTTTTTCGGGGGAAATTAAATAAGTTTTTTATATGTTCAAAAAAACTTTACTCTCGTTTAATAACATTTCTGATGAAAGTATATTCTATTTCCTTATTATTTGGAAATCGCATTGTGATAGAACCGTTCGTTATTCAGCTTTCAAACGAGGTATTCGTTTTTGCGACAAAATGTTTTGTTTAGGGTGTTTTGAAGCTCGAAATCGCATAGGCAATGAATTAAGCATAAATGGCAATTTTCACTTTCAGGGGGTTTTTTTTATCTTGCTCGTCAATCTTGAAAGAAAACCAACATCATTTTTTTTTTCAAAAAGTTAACATATGCGCATTACGCCATAAATTTCAAGTCGGATTAAACCAGATTCGAGCTTTTCAAGCTTGTCTTGGATGGCCAAAAAGTTCTGAAACTCTCATCAATCTCGAAAGAAATAAAAGGCCTTGTGTTTTTTTTTTATGTTAACGCAAGCGCATTAATATAATCACCTGTTCAAAAAATTTCTCACTTGATGACTTAAAATTTGCGATGACAGATTTCAATTTTTTAGATTTATTATTTCGCTTTGAGCATGCATATTTAAAAGAGTAAATATAAAGTTTGTCATTTCATTTTATTGGATAACATTTTTTTACTATAATAATAAATACTACATTTATTTTATATAAACTCAGGGAATATCAGAAAATAGCAATTAATTTATGTTTATCCATATAAATAAAAATGAATGTTGTCTGTATGTCTTTTATGAGCTGCCGCACGGCTCATCCGATCGCGATGAAACTTTGAATACTTATTACTTGCACTTACTTGTTTCTGTTGAAGATGCAAAAGCAAAAGCAATATTGCCTACCCTAAAGTCTTGAATAATAAATTTAAAAAAAAATAGAATTAATACTATTTACGCTTCGCTTTTATATATCACTCATTTTCAATGAATGTATTCATTTCCGATACGAAAATGAGCACTATTCTTTCTATCATTCCTAATTAAACAAGATAGTTATTTTAAATTTCAAATGATATTTCCAAAATTACTTCTGCGGTAGCAACGCACCGGCTACCAGTTAGTTTAGATATAAAAATTCGCAACAAGGTATACAACAGCAACAAAAAAATTCATCTCTGTAAGCTAAAAGGCTGAGATGGATTCATCAACATTTAAATTACTATCTAACAACATAAATAGGTGGTGTTATATAGAGTCAAAATTAGGGTTTAAAAATCACTTTTCAGTCCCTAAATTCTATTGTAGCTATCAAAACACATTAAATACAGACGTTTGGCTAGTTCTAGTTGGATTTATTTTTCTATCCTCAATATTCAGAAATTTATGGAGAAATGCAATTTTCACAACTCCCCACCATTTCCACCACCATTGAGCTGTATGGGATATTTACGAACTCGTCAGAGATTTTTGCATTTCTAGCGACTTATTCCAAGCCTGTTCAAATCGAAAAAATATTCTATTTATCCTGTTCAAGACAGAACATAGGCAAAAAGTTATCTATGCATCTTTTGAACGAAGGGGGATTTTTCGGTTTTCGAGACTATGATCTTTAAATAAATGCTGAGCTTTTCCTGAAAACTATTGCAGTTGGTGTCTTCTTATAGGGATCTACCTAAAAATAGCTGGTGAAGGCTATTTTGTGTTATCAATGAATGGATAAATGAAACCATACAATTATAAATGCCAACTTGACTTGAAACAGACGATTCCAAAATAGCATCATCATTCTGAGCAATAAAGTATGTATACAACAATGTATGGTTCCATAGGTCATTTTGGTCATGAGGTAAATAGGATGTGAGCTATATTATCATGAAAATAGCTTTAAACCTATTAATGACTTTAAGATGGGAACCAACACTTCTCTCAAAGTATACCGTACCCAGAAAATGAATAACATGTACCCAGAAAAAAAGCATGGACAAATATTTGTTTCAAGTTGGTAAATACAAAATTGTCATAAAAAAGTATAATTAAAATAATATTACGAACTTCTGAAATTCTTTTTAAATAGTAGCTATTCTAGAATAAGTGAAATGAAATATAGCATACGCGTATGGTATTTTTTTCCGAAATTTTTTGGATTATCCAAATTGTTGGATTCCATAAAAGGATTTATGATTTAATTAAAAGCTGACAATATAATCAAAAATAAATTTTACTTGTTTTATATATCCTTCCTTAATTGTACTGTCCAATCATTGCTCGCTCAATCATATTTTTCAAATAATAAAGCTAAATTAAATCTTTCACTATAATTATATAAAAAATGAATGGTATGAATGCAATTATATGATATCAAGGACATTAAATGAAAGAAAAATGACATACTATCCTTAAATTTCTCAGGTGTCCCATAACTTAGTCCAAAACAGCTTCCGAAATCATAGTTAAAATAGTAAGAAATTATTTTTCCAATCAAGGCATCAAACAGTTTTAAGCTAAAACTCTTTTAAACAAAAAGTATGCGAAATGAATTATTACAAATGAATACATGAAATAGATTATAACCGATGAATTTGTAAAATAAATTATAACCAATGAATTTCAACATTTGCAAACGAGAAGATAATTAAATTTTCATTAAAAAATGAAAACATTTATTCAAAGAAACTACATCGCAAGAAGGAGACTATGCTAAGGAAAGAGAAAATAATATCACGAATATGTTTTAAAACCTTTGACAGACGCATTTATAACTTATGAACAGATGAGATTGCTAATCAAAAATGATTATTTTAAAGCATTGAAACCATTTCGAATAGTTTCTGTTTCTGAAAAAAAAATCATTTCTAGGAATGGAATATGTTTTCGAGGTTCTCTTAAAATATTTGTAGCAGTTTCCTATTTCTTACAGACGGGAGAATTTATTGCTTTGGCGCACGTTATATGCTATGCTTACATTTTCTTGACATGCTTATTTTTTACTGCTGGTACTGAAATATAACAATTCCAAGAAATGTCGCGATAATACTTTCTTTTTTATGTTTCTGACTACATTTTTTATGAAGTATTAATTTTACTCGAATATTTTCCGTCTATGTTTCTCTAGAAAGAAACTCACTTTTTCAGAGACTTAAGAATACACGAAAGCGTTGCAATTAAAGAGCAGTATAATATAGGAGTAGAATCTTTAAGTTCAGTACCTTAAGAATAAGCGAAAGTGTTATAATTAAAGATCAGAGTAATATAATGGAATATCTGATGGTTAGTATTCTCTTTTAAATCTTTCGAATGTGATCTGAGATAATTTCAAGAATATTGTTTCAGAAATTTAAGAACGACAGATGGAGAAATGAGGATTAACTTATTTTCATTTTATTTCTCATATAAAAAGGGAAAACCCGATTAAATCAATATATAATTAATCAGTAAATTTTTTCGTCTCCAAGATATTAAGTTGATACATAATAATATAATTTTTGAAGCTGTACAATGTTTTTAATGCAAAGCAGGAGTAAAATATGATACGAAAGATGATCAAAAAATTTACAAAGCAAAGGGAAAATGCTTTATTAATAATAGGCACAAGATACAAATGGTAATTAAGAGACATATGGTCCCTTCTTTACATAATTATCAAATCTGTTGTGGCATTTATCCCACCACTGGACCAATTTGTTTAACCCGTCTTAGTCATAATCATGTCGTAGCTATTTTCTAGGCGCCTTTTTGAGTATCACTGTCTTATATGAGCTTTGCTTCGGATAAGTGTTTCTTCTATGCTGGGAAAAGGAAATAGTCACAGAGGCTGTATGGGGACTGACACCAAACCTCTCACCTAAACGTTTCTATATTGTGATTTTCCACTTATTCTCTGTCCACTTCAAAAGAACGACACCATTTCGCCTCATTTCTTCGACTCATTGTTCCGTCCCAGAAAACTTCAACGAAGACCCGATGGGGACACCTTCTGGACCCATAAGAATCGTATTGCCAGTCACATCTCTGTGCGAGACCACTTCTCTACATATCTTGTCATTACTGTCTAAGACAATAAGGGCTAAATGTCTCTACTCTGGGTAACAATATTCCGATCCACAGTTTCTACTTTCCAAATACTGCTACTTGTAAACTTTTTTTGGTTACCCTCGTGTAATTGAATGTCTATGATGTTCAGTACTTCGAAACAGGAACAATCTTATGCAAAAAAATTCTGTATCCAGTTGTGATACTGGAATGTGAAAATATAGCAAGTGTCAAACTAAAAATTTTACGAACAGGTCACCAGTTGTAGTACTTATATGTGTAGAACATTTTTATTTATTTAGAATGCAGTGAGCAGTTATAAAGAATAATTATTATAATTCATGTTTAATTAATATATTAAAGTGTCTATTAAAATATAATATTTTCTAGGTCACAGTAATTATATCATTTTCTACAATTAATTACTTTTAATTTCGTATTCTTTTAACATTTTCAAATCATTACTTTTAATTGTATTTTATCAAAATACTATCAGTAAATACAAAACCATAAGATCCTAATATTTTTCTGGAAGTAGTCTAAATAAATTGAAAATGAATTAACCTTCGTACTATATTTTTTAATGAATTTTCTTTCTTTTATCCATACTATACTATTATTTATCTATACTTTTTAATGAAGAAATAAAACATAGTAGCGATTAGGAGATTTTTAAATTTGTGAACAAATGCAACAAGTTTTTTTAAGTTTAATGTAATTCTATCTTTAAATAAAAAATTAAAGTGCATTCTAAAAGCAACATTATAAAAATACATTGCCATATTTCTTATGGAAATATCCACAGAAGCTTTCATAAATCTAATTTCAAATTCTGGAACCATCTTTTAGTAAAGACACGATCCCTAGACACGATTCCTTGAGTAATCACTTCTTCTAAAAAGTTGAAAATTTCTGTAAATAATGTGAACAAATGACGTTGGAATAAAATAGAATTTTTTTAGTAAGATGCTCAGATACATTTTATAAATATAATCTTCTAAGGAATAATGAATTTCAGAAAAAATTCTTGTGAAATTAATCAAGAATTTAGAAGAAAAAAAATTTCAAAACGTTTCTGAAATGTTTTACCATCCTTCTAAGTTCGAAACCATTAAAAACTTTTCGCTAAGTTCGCTACCTCCTAAATTCGAAACAATTAAAAAATGTCCCTATTTTATTATCTGTTATGAAGTTTTAGTCTATTAGAAAACTTCCATTTCGTTTAAACATTTTGAGAGTACATGAGAAATCTAAGAACTTTTTTAATGGAAATGTGAGTAACCCTTGCTATGAAAGAGCGAATCTAAATCTTGTGAAATTTTCTGAAGTCGCGAGTTTTAAACTTTTATAGGGGAGGGGGATTCTCTTGTCAGTCTCTAAATTGTACGCAACGAAGGAAACAAAATTTAGTTAAATCACAGAAAATAAAAAGAATATTAAACTATTACACCATGAAAAAGAAGTTAGACGATGTTTCAATGGAGATAGATAAATTACAATTATATAAATCTATTGACTGAGATTTGGTGCAGGACATTCCGGCAATAATATGAATTTTGAATTACACAGTTTACTTTTATGGTTTGCAACAATTTTATGAGTAATCTTAATTTAAAAAAATTAGAGTTATATTATTATCAATTTACTTTATTTTGACTGAGAGATTGAAGTTAATACCTTAAAATATATTAATTCAAATCGGAAATAGATATTATACATATCGTAGATTTAAAAATAAGTGAAGATGAATTATTTTTTATTGACTGATTTATTTTATTAAATTGTATTCTTGATGGCAATGTAATATTCTAATAGCTTACTTTCCACCAATCAAAGATTTAATTATTAATGGAATTAAATTTTGATTTTGTATAAGTAGTGTAGAAACAATCAATATCTGTATAAGAAAAATAGAAAACAACTAAATGCTCATCTTTTTAGCACATTAATAAGAATGTATATATAAAAACTTTTCAATATGAAATGATAAACATAAACGATACATAATCAACAATTTTATTGCTTCACCATTTCGATAAATATTTATTATATGCTCTATGAAACTAGGTACTCAGAAATTCAATTAATAATCATTTCTGATAGCTTTTAAGAAGTGAATATGATAATCCTAAAGTTAAAAATTAGTCTTTAAGAATATTATATATATATATTCAGATGATTATCAAAAATATTTACATTTTAGGTTACTTTGAAAGAGTGCTGTTGTTTGTGTTTAATAATATGGTTACATTTAATAAGCGTTATTGAAAAGTAAATTAAATTCTAATTAAAATCATGAGAAATAAATACTATTTTAGAACATAAACAGCTACTCTGATTTCCTCTTCTTCTCGAGGGCATATAGAAATATTGAATGATCGGAATGATGTGACAGCATAGGTTGAAAATATGGTTGAATCCTAAGGCCATGGCCATGGCACATTCCTTCCCCCAGGAGGCATCAATGGGGAGTAGTCGATTCCATACCATTTCTGAACCCACCAATCAGCTATGATCAATCATCATATCAAAAGTTGTTCATCTCCAAATCATACGCCCCCAGAAGGAAATTAGGTTAGAACAGGTACAATGGGGTAGAGGTTTTAAGAGTTTTAGAGGAGGATAAAATGTATGGAGAATAATCATGTCATTTAGGATTAGAGTAAAATAAGTTGAAAAAATTCTTAAAAGTTTTCCTCTTTTTTGCTTTCCCAATTAAATAATAAGCATTTTTCTGTAAACATCTAAAGCCGCTTAGTTTTAAAGATATTTAGGCATATTATGCACAATATCTAATATGAAAATATAAGTGAACTTAGCCTACGGGAAAAATATAAATAATCCTTTCGCTGAATTCCAAATTTGTCTTTCTCAAAAATCTACTGTACTGAGCTTATAGGAGTTTTCTAAAAGGAGGGTTCGATTTTGAAGAAATTTTATGGACTGCGTGAGAAAGCAGCATTGAGTGGGAAGGGAAAAACATTACACAAATTGATGAAATGCTTTGAGGCTCTAGAAGTAAAGAATAAAGAAGAACCTCATCTTAATCTTAAAATCCTCTTTAAAATTTTCAACCAGGAATCCAAATGCTTCTGAAGGATTTAGAATTCATTGTTTTGGTTCTAGTATTTTTCCTCCCTTCAAAACAACAAAAATTCTTTTATACAAATCTAAGCTCTAACTTATAGTTTATTTATTATTTAAAAGCAATTTCTTTAAAAAAATTGAAAAAACTCAGTTTGATTATTATTAATATATTGAAAAAATCTGATGATCACAACGTATTTGGTAGCTTTTACGAATTATTGAAAAATTCAAATGTATTTTAACATAATGTTAAATTTTTCTTCAATTGATGCATTATCAATATTAAAATAAATACTCATGAAATTTTAAATATTGGACCTAGAGAAGTTTCATGATATATTTTACAAATTTTGAGCGCATTTTTCAAAAACCCTTAGGTTGATATCAGACCTTCAATAATTATGCAATAATCTAAAATATGCTGTTAAATTTTATTTCAACGATTTGTATTAAACATTATGCTTGTATGCGGAAATATTAAGAAAATTGTATATTCTTTTCCTTAATGTGCAATATAAACATTTTGTTGACCGTTGACATAATCCTAAGAAATCAATGATAATGTTATTGGCAACGTTTTATTCCTATTGTTTATCAGATATTAGCTTATTAAAATTAAATTATTCTAATTGTAAATTTAGCTATCTAGTTATTAATTTAAAGTTAAGAGAAAAAAGAAGAAAAATACTATTCCTAGGCCCAAATCTGTAAAATTTTGAACCACACTTTAGGAGTTGTTTTACGAAATTAAGTAGTATGTGTACACGTTAATGCTTCTCTACTATTTTTTTAATGTTTACTTTAAAACATTAATTTTTAATAATCGAATTGAATTTATTAATTACTTATGAATGCTAAATGAAAAAAATTGCATTACTAATCTCTAAGTATAGAATAAAAGTCACCTGAATCAAAAATCATTCTAATTTGCATAATAATGCCACATATATAAGGCACTTGTTTTTATATCTAAAACAATTATACATCGGAATATTGATCAATGCATTGGATAACAAAATATGAGCTGGCAATTGTACCATAATTTTTAAAGATCAGCAGCAAGTGATCTGAAATAAAAAGCCACCTGAAAGACTTTTATAATGATTCGCTGCACATTTTTTGAGATTCAAATTCAATAATTTTCAATTATTTTTTAGTAGTATTTTCTTTCTCATCTACGAGTGGTTATCCAAAAAAGTTTACAAGAATCAGTATTTGAAAGTAGAAATTATGGATGGGAATAGTGTAACCCAGAGTGGAGACACGTGCACTAGTTGTCTTAGACCAGTCGTTCAAGAAACTAGTGTTACTACTGAGACCTGAAACAGCGATTGTAAAGGCAAGACGTGTTGAGAAATAGTCTCGCACAGATGTTTAACCTGTCGGTGCAATTTCAATGGAACAAGAGTGTTTCCCTATCGGATATTCACAAGCAAATCGTTGAAGTGTGCGGGGTTAAAAAATGGGTAGACAACAGGTGGCGAAATGATGTCGCTCTTTATGATGTCGTTACTTATCGGAAATAAGCTTCATATCAGACGGTGATGTTCAAAAAGGTGCAAAGGACAGGCTCAATAACCAGGGACCTGATTATTACCAATACAGGTTAAGAAAAGACACTTCTTTACATAATTTAATGATTATGTAGAGAAGTGGCTGCCACGAATGTTTCTTCATCATCATTTGCATCCTGTGTCTATTAATAAAGATTTTTCCTTTGCCTTGTACACTGTTTTTATCCCTCATCGTATAAAACTGTATTAAATGTATAACTGGCTGCTCTGTCCCTCCCAAAAGCACACAGAAAACTTTGAACGATCGGGTCGCTGCAACAGCAAAATTGGCGATACCCGTAGCTGAGTCCTACATGCAATGGTGCAACCATTCCCATGAGAAGTACCTCTCGTCTTCGATGGGAGGAAGCCGACTCCCACCTATTTCTGTACTCATCAAGTTAGTGAGAATCAACCACCAAGCCGGAAGCATCTCAGTCTCATTTAGGATATGCCCTCCAGTGGGAGAAAACTGTATTAAAACAGTTATTCTGAAGAATTGTTTGACATGTCGGGAATCAGAGCATGTTTGATTTGGATTAATCTGAAACTTTGTATGCAATAACTCAAATAATTGCAAAAAAGTATTTTTATCAGCTTTCATTAATTCTTGTTTGAAATACCCACATTTAAATCCGATTCTTGCATGACTCATTAAGTTACAGTATTTAAAATCCAACCTTTTATTGTTTGTTAAAAATAAATTGAAATATCACATTGCATATTAAATTTAAAATAAAATATACGAAAATATTCAAACGAAAATTAAAGCTTTGCAAATAATTCTCAAAGAAAAATGCTTAATAAGTGAAAACTCCATTATTTAAAACTGAAATATAATAGCAACGTATACTCAATTCCATCGAAACCTAAGCTAAGACAATGAATTAAAAATATTTGAGAGAGGATGTGAAATTAAGACTCATAGGAAGCAGCAATACATTTAGAGAAATAATACCATGGAATCTGAGTATTAGTGTTTCGCATTTCTTTGTATCTTAAATCCATTCAAAATTGTGAGATAAATTATGTTTATTACTTCTCTAGCAGAAACACAAAAGATAAAGTAACACCTTATGAATCTTCCTTCATCTTAGAGTTTTCTCATTGTTGTATTTATATCAAGAAATTATCTTAAATTTTAATTAATTTTTTTAATAATACTCATTTCTTGATGTAGTATATACTTTAGAAACAATTGTACAAATTTCATTTGTCAAAGAAACCTCAAAAATAATGCAGATTGCAGAATAAATTCAATGCTTTCAATTTTAAGACGATTTTTCGTCATTCTGTTTTATGCTGGTATTATTTATTAATATAATACCAAACAGAAAAATCTGTAATATTTATTTTCCTTTATTCAAAAGACCTGCAAATTCCATTATTGAAATTTTATGAAGACTTCAGTGTTTAAAAATAAAAACAGAATATCAAATTCGCAATTGAACACCCTATTAAATTTAAAGTAAAATAACATCTTGGGCCTTTCATTTACTCTCTTACCGTTCAGAAATTTATTATTTTAAAAATATTAAATTGTTTTAGTACCCTCTTATAGCTGTTTACTTCGAAACATTTACTGAGTATACATTTTGGAAAAAGTTACATAAATTTCCAATAGGAGAAAGCTCTAAAACGTCTAAAATAATGCGGATATTCAGAAAGGATCGTTTATTAATTCTTTTTCACTTACTTTATTTTCACATTTTCCCAGTGCTTTCAATTTTAAGAGTAGTTTTTTCATTCTGTTTTAGGCTAGAGTTATTTCTTAACATAATATTAAACAGGAAAACATGTAAACTTTATTTTTCTCTATTAAAATGACCTCCAGATTTAATTATTTATATTTTATGAATGTGGCTCCGTTGCTTTAAAAAGCAGAATATCAAATTTGGAAATGAACAAAGTATTTAATTTACTGTAAAATAGCATCTTAGGCAATCCATTTATTTTCCTATCGTTATAAATTTATTATTGCCGAAACATTGCATTGTTTCAGAACAATAAAATATATGCTTTATTCGAAACACATGCCATTTCAGTGTATTTGATAAGTAATCTTATGATTACTGCGTAGTTAAACTGTTTTAAAACATTAATGTGTATAACGTTCAAAAATGTAATAAATATCCCTAAATTCTGATATAGAAATAAGTATATAACAAAAAATATTACAAAACTAATTCAATTCCTATTTAGATCTACAAAGAAAAAAATTTATTTTATTTACTTTTGATTAAATAATTATCAAAAAATTATTAAATATTTAAAAATTATTACTTTTCGCAAGAATTGAGCACATTCTTTACCTTCACGTGAAAAATACTGGAATCCTTGCATTTTACCGATTGATCTACTGCAGGTTGATTGCAATTTCCATTACTAACTATTTATTAACTGCTAAAATTGTTAAAATTTCCATTATTAACTACTAAAACTCTATTTAAAGTATTAAAAATTAATTAAATTAATGAATTAATATTTGAAAAGAAAACTGTATCAACATCAAATTTTATTGGTTACAAGTTTAAAAATAATGTATGTGAACTTGAATGGATGAATAAAAGGTATTTTATTAACGATTGAAAATTGTTTCAAAATATATAAATAAATATATATATATGGAGTGGGGGAACTAATAGTAGTAATTGAAAAATAAAATTAAAAAAAAAATTGCTTTCTTTAAAAAATTACCTTAAAATATCTTCCATACAGTGCAATAAAAAATAGTCCTGATCTTTTATATTATTTTATTAATTATACTAATCTGTAGCGTTTGTACATACAAACAACTTGATAAAATAAGATCTCGGCAAATTTTGTCCGTTGCAAATCCTGTTCATGTATCCGCATTTCCAATCAAATGAAAGAGACAGTGAAAGAAAAAAAAAGGCTGCTATTCTGGTGAATTCCAGATAATAGCTACACGGGAACGAAACGAAAACGATATTGTAATTCGATCCGTGAATTCCTTATTGGCCTGTTGTCAAGGATCCACTGATCTTCCAAGAAAGACAGCGAAATCTAAGCGACTTTTCGGAATTTCGGTAGATGCATTTTATCTGGATAAACGAATAGGAGGCCATATTATACTATTGCAGATGGTTGAAACAGAAACGAATGTGTAAACCCACATGCATTGATCCATTATTAATATATGGCAATTGTTTTGAATATACTATTACGAATACACTTTTTGTGAACCGGTT
>JAPMOQ010061498.1:434792-459442 GCA_026543055.1 Argiope trifasciata | reverse complement strand
ATATGTATACATATCTTATCAACTGTATGGCGAATTGTTTTGAATATCCTGCTAGGCATATATTTTTCGTGATTCATTTTTATAACTAAAAATAACAGCAAGGAAACATAAAATGAACCACAAAAAATGAAAAACTCAGAAAATGACATTTTTTTTTTCCTTTTTTTCAACTCCTTTTATTTTTTCACACTCTCCCTATGTATACTTATATATCATGTTCAAAATTTCAATCGTTTATAAGACACTTTATTTATTCAATCAAGTTCAAATACACTATTTTTAAACTTTAGTGGATGACACTTGATGTTAATATTGGGTCGTTCGGAAAGTCATTTCGTATTTTTGTGTCAAAATGAAAAGAAATTTTCGTTTAATGAATAAATTATTTATTAAATTATAAAATTGCCATTCTGGTCTAATACCTTTTGGTAGTAACATGATTATACGCTCATGAAAGTTTTGGTCTTTGCTGTAAAAAAAACTGATCGAGGTGGTTTTTGGCCTCCTCATTTGAAGGAAAAATTTTGCAAATCAGTTCTGGTACTGATGTACTGTTAACACATCTTCTCCACACATATTGGCTAATTTACTTCTGGCTTGAACAGCATTTTTACCTTTTATAGGAAAAAAGAAAAAAATGACGAAAATGCTGTTTATTGCTCTCCATATTTAAAAGGGCACCATCCAAAAACTACTGCGAAGAATCAGCTGCACTTTTTCACACTCAAGCCTTGCTATATCAGCTCTTAAAACATAAAATGATTTTGCGGTTTAAGTATGAAATTGGGTGCGAAAAATGCAATTAAATCCTTTGTCAGGAAAAAACGAAATTACTTTCCGAACAACCTAATAGTTTTTTTTTCAAATATTAATTCAATAATTTGATTGATTTTTTGGTTTTTGCTATTTTAAATAGAGTTTTAGCAGTTCGTAATGAAAACTGAAATCAACAGATAGTAACTCAACCGATAAAATGAAAGATTTCAGCATTTTTCACGTGAAGGTGAAGAATGTGAGTTCAGTTCTTGCGAAAACCAATAATTTGTTGATAAATTAATTGTAGTACTATAAGTGAGAAAAAAATTCTCATATAAGATTTGTAGCTGGGTAGAAATTTAGGAATAAATACCATCAATGAAAAAACATATATATCGCTAAAAAAACAATTTTTTGGTCACTTTATTGTATGATTTAGTTACATGTATATGCATATTTATATAAATAGATTTAATTTAATAAAAAGTAAATAAAATTAAATTTTCTTTGTTGACCTAAGTAGGAATTGACTATGGATTGACTTGATTGAATGATTTTTGCGGTATTTAGAGGAACGATAAATCACAGAGGACGGGCGTTCCAATTACGTATAATCGGAGTTATATTATAACTATAGTCTTAAAGGACAAAATAATAAAAGGCGCTTGCCAACTTTATCTCTGTTTTTTTACACTATTTGAGAAGGAATTTTTCCTTCTCAAATAATTGATCACTTAATTACAAACTGAGTACTCTGACCCACTATAAAGCAGATGAAAAAAATTGATGACCGGAACACCATGGCAGCAACACTGTCGGGAAATGTGGTTGCGTACTGAGGAATATTATCGGTCAAAGAGTGTCTTGGAAAGTTAATTCCATCAATTTTGGGAGGTAGCCAACACCCACCTTTTTCTGTACCCAGCAGGGCGGAAGCTTCTCGTCCTTTTTTTTTTTTTCGAGGTACCCTTTTGTGGGAGAATGGATTATACAAAAACAATATCAGCTTTCTGTAAGAACTGAGTACCATAATGCAAAGTAACCAAAATTTCTGCCAAGAATAAAACATTGAGACATTTAGAAACTTTGCTCATCTACAAAATATCATTTAGTAAGCACTACGTAATATTTCTAGCAAATATATTACTCGAAATAATACCCCTCGGTATATGAGTTGTTTCTTAAAAATGCATCATGAAAAATGGAGAAGTCATTTCACAGTTCCAAATACTATTAATAGTGAAAACAATATTCCATTAAATTATTTTCTCCATTTACTTTCCAACTCATCCGAAATATTGATAACTAAAGCCTCCAAACACACTTTCATTATAACATATTAGTAGCATGTATTTGGGAATGGCTCAGTCATTTAATCGTATTGACTGACCCACTTAATTCTTCGCAATTAATTAGCATATAATGGGTAATGTTCATTCCTTTGAATGCTAGTTGTAAAATAACAGTCAAACTTGATTTGTTTTGGAGAAATTTTTCTAGAGTAACAAATGCTCTCCTGAAGTTTATACTTGTTTAACACTTTTCATTTGTAACCTTAGAGAAACAGGTCATGGAAACCATCAGCACTGGTAATTGAACACATGGAGTGCTATCAAACTATTTTGGTGTATGTAATTGGTGCTGTATTTAGTAACTGGAATCCCCTAATACTCAGCTTATGTTTCAAATGAGATATATTAAAACTTCTGATAAAATGTAATTGGATAAAATAATTGATTGGCGATGGATAAATGAAATTATCATGTATTCTGTGTGTATTTCAGATAAAATGCATATCCAGAAACCATATAACCATCTTGTAAGCAGACTCGACACACATAAAATTTCTAAGAGCCAAATTCCCCTCCCTTTCGTAAAACTTTAATGAGAAAGGGGTTTACTTAAGCGCCGTTCTCGTTATTTAAACGTTGTTCTCAATTATGTAGTACTTACTAAAAATGCTTTCATTTTGCGTCGAAAGGGATGCTAAATACAATGAAATCAAACAATATAACTACGGTATGCAAGCTTTTTTTGCTTATTTCACATAAAGGTTTTTGGTGAGTTTTAATACCAAATAGAAAAACGTTATACATAGTTATGTATTGCCAACATTATAATTCTTCTTTATTTATATGAATGTAAAAAGGGTACTTAACGAAAGCGAATAAAACTGGAGGGAATTTAAATGAAACTACCCTATTTTACATTTTTTGAGTATTCTCATTACATTTAAACGTTTTGAATGCGTAAGGATATTTGCATTCAAGAACTCTGGGGCATTTTATATGTAAATCTCATGTTTTAGCAATCGAAGTTCTTTCTTAAAAAACATTTAACAATCCACATTTTAACCTTGCCTTCAAAAGTCAATAATTGTTTGAGATTATCATATATCCTTATCTATAAAGGGCTTTAGAGAAATGTATTTCCTTTTTTCTTTGTAAATAATAATCTTTGCTATTGTTTGAAGTTCCTGTCTCAATATGTGCATATTGTAAAATATTGCACACATAAATTTTTAACCCGTATCTGGGGATTTACCTTCCTCACGCTACCAGACATGATTATTTATCTTTGTCTTTTCTAAACCGTATTCAAATTTACATTGGAAAGGCAATATAGACTGGAAATCATATATTTATTAAAAATATTAATATTGAAAGTGCTGTGAAGTAATGTTAAATTTTGAAATATGTTATAAGAAAAGCTAAACAATCTTTTCATAAGTACTGACTTCGCTTAAATATTACGGAATTACACTAATGTTAATAACAGTTAGAATTTAACAATTGAACGAATATTTTATATATTAGAATTGAAAGAATATTTTAACATACTATTTTATTACTATTTCTTTATACTTTTTGAATTATTCACATGAAAAACAGTTTTAAAGACATGGTGTCATTGACCCCATAAATAACTATAAAAACTTTGAAAAGAATATTTCGGTTATAAGTACATATTAATACTTAAAATTTTTGCCTGAATACTTCTCGAAAAAACAACTCGAAGGTACTAAATAGATGCATTCAAGGACAACATACCACGTGATAATCAGAACTGATGAGTCATTTTAACTCCCATCTCCAGTTGCGAGTTAAAATATAAGAAAATTTTAGATTGATTAAGTAAATTCCTAACATTTTTTAACTTTGTAGGGTTATGGTGTAAAAAGAATAGTTTGTACTTCTTGATCGTGTTTAATTCATTAATTATACATCCTAAATTCACTGTTGCAAGTTTCAGTTATTCAATTCCTACTGTTAGTTCACACTCTCCCTACATTATATATCTTGTTCAAATTTTCAATCTTTAATAAAATAATTTTTATTCATCCACTCAAGCTCAAATTCCTTTTTTTTAAACTTGTAGCGGATGACACTTGACATTAATACAGGTTTTTTTTTAATATTAATTCATTAATTTAATTAATTAATTTTTAATACTTTAAATAGAGTTTTAGCAATTTTTAATGAAAATTGAAACCAACAGGCAGTAGCTCAATCGGTAGATTGCTAGGATTTCAGCATTTTTCACCTAAAGGTAAAGAATGCTATTTCGTTTCTTCAGATGAGAAATTATAGATCACCATCAACAACATAAATTAGAAAGGAAAAAAAAAAATAGAAAGCAAATAACAGAATCAAAAAAATAATAGTCCAAGGAAATTGGCTTTCCATTTTGTAACTTAATATTGTGATTATGTCATATGCTTATAGATATTTATATTGTAATTATTTAATAAAAAAAACTAAAATAAAAAAATTCTTTGTTGACGAAAGTAGGA
The DNA here is from genome assembly GCA_026543055.1 of Argiope trifasciata. NCBI lineage: Eukaryota > Metazoa > Arthropoda > Arachnida > Araneae > Araneidae > Argiope > Argiope trifasciata. The sequence continues at coordinate 454,893 of JAPMOQ010061498.1, read as the reverse complement.
ACTGAATTTACTTAAAATTATCTGATATTACTAGTATTCAAAACGAATTTCTCAACAAAGCGTTTTTGAGCACTGATATTTTATTTATTTATTTATTTTCTATCTGGTATCATTCTTTATAAATAGAAATATTTTTTACGTTTTTCATAGTTCTTGCAGTCTTGATAAGAAGAAATAGAAGATTAAATGTAATTCACAAGAATGCTCATTCTTTGTCTAAGAGAAAACACATAGGGGCTAAAGTTGTTTTCCTTTATTCTTATAAATGAATTTACTGAATGCTTGTTTCCATCACTCAATTTCAAAAAAAAAGTATGATAATTTAGCAAAACTTGTTTTGATGGAAAATACGGGCATCAGAAAATAAAAGAATCTAGAAAAAATAAAATGAAGGAGGAAAAAATGTATTAAAATCGCTTTATGAGACTTTCATGAAATGCCTTGAAAGTAGTTCGACAAATACGTTTGAATCTAAGTATTCTACATAGTCTGCAGTTAAAATGTTAATTTAATGAAAACTTAATAAATTTTAAGCATTGATTTTAACATAATTTTTTCCTCCTTAATAAAATATTCATGTTAAGCCTAAAAGCATACTTCAGCATCTTTTAACTCTATAAATTCTGCAATTAAAATGTTCACTTAATAACAAATTAAGAAAATTCGATATTGTTTCCTATTTTACTATACAATACGCATCAAATAGTTTAAATTATACCTGTAAATGTTTTAAAAACGTTATATTCCATATTATTTCTTGTTAAGATGACAATGTTTTCTTAATTTAAGTCCATTTAAAATCTTTTTTTAAGAATTGAAACTTTATTAAAATTTGCTGCATGAAATTATTTTTGTTCATAAAGGGGTTTCTAAAAGAAGTCGCTTTGAATATAATCCTTAAGTAAATCGCCTATTTATACCACATTCAGCTATTTCTAATTGTCATCGTCTTCATTGTTAAAAAGCTTTATTTTAAAGTATAAGTTTTTCTTTGTCAAGTCTTGTATAAATAAAGGATGCACTCATTTTTATAAAAGTGGAGTTGCTGCATTAACTACTATTTTGTAATTGAAAGAGAAAATTCTGCAGCAAGATAATGAAACAAGCTCATTACTATCCTCATTCTGCAGTAATCTCTAAATTTTAAGAATGTAACCAATATCTTCCATGAGCGATGGATACACTTCATGTCAATTTATTGAAGATGTTACTTTCTATTTAGCAACAATTAAATTTAACCAAATAATGTTGTAAAAGGAAATTGTATATTTTGACAATGCAATTAATCATATTTCATTCATAATTAATAATATCCGATAAACATATTGACCGCATAGTATATAATTGCTTACAAATCTAATTTATTCAATGATATCTGTGATTATTTTTTGACAGTAGGCAATAAATGCTTAAGAATAGTCAACGAATTCGAGATATATTTTATAGTGAAAAGTTTACGTTACTTTTGCAGAAAAAAAGTGGCATATACCAGTATTTCGGCCATGGAATAATACATCAATTGAACTTCATGCATGCAACTGACTGTAATCAATTGCCACAGAGCAACTAATGTGTAAAAAAGAGACAATTCTTCATAAAGATATTGAAACACGCTCATTACTGAGTTTAGAAATCTTATTATTCAATCTCTTTATACTCTGTCTCCATTTTAATACTATAACCAATATTGACAATATATGATGTTTACATTTCATGTTAACTTCCTTGAAGAAAATTATGTTAACTATGGTTGTGGTAAAAATTAGGTTTTATTAAACAACGTTGTAACAACTTTCATAAGCAATAGCATATGCTAAGGCCAATGAGATTAATCATATATAATTAATAATTAATGATAACACATTGACCTATCATATATAACTGTTTCCAAACAGTTTAATATTCAACGAAATCTTTCGGTATTTTTGAATTCTTCTTCGACAATACACTAAAATAGGCAGAAAATGTTTAAGGATAACAAACAAAAACAAGATATTTTATTTCAATATATTTATGTAACTCCTTTTTGCCGATAAAAATTGCGATATCTCAATATTTCTATTAATATGAAAATTTGTATCAACGCAATTTTACATATGCAACACACTATAACAGCTAAAAATCAGATACGTTTAATTTTTTGCTTTTGTTGATTTTTTTTTTTCTTTTACGAAAACATTTATTATAAATACATTTTATTTTCGGAAGTAAAATACCCAATAGTTTCAAAATACATATTTCTGATACTCTTAATAGGATGTTTTAATTAATTATTTTCTGAACTATTAGTAAACTGTTGCCACCAATTAATAACGTAAGTCTTAGAATTTTTTTTATATTCCTTTCACACAAATAAATTTCCATATCCCTTAAAAAGAATATATTATGTATAACCATTTTCACAATAAAAAGTTCAATTTAAGTATTAAGGTATTCTTTTCATTCTCATGGAAGTAAGCATTTTTTTTATTCTTTTCCTTCATTCCCGTTTTTTTTAAAATAATTTAGGAGAAATTCGTTCAATTTAAACCTTTTTTCTTCGTCAATCTAAATATTATTACCCACGAATATTTTCTGATCCGAGAACTTCAAATAAAATTAAGAATAAAATAAGCGCTAGGCGTAAATTAACTCCTTTAATTTTATGCAAGATTAGATTCTCCCGAAATTACATCTCACGTTTGAAAGGTTTTATAGTTCATCAAGGAATTCGTCATGTTGGAGAAATAATATGACGAAAACTGATATCGATTCTAGAATTAGAACGTGTGGCAGCTAAAATAATTAATCCTTGCATTATATTTTTCCAAAAATTCATAGTATAAATGCGATATAGTAGTTCGAAACTCGAATAATTTCAACTCGTTATTCAAATAACTTTATATTTAAAGAATTCTGATTAAATGTTTTGAATCAGACTTTCAAATTGATTCTACTCATACATATATGATAAAATTTATTCATATATTCTGTATTATAGAACAGAAATGCAGGTAATTTAATTTTCGAATAGAGCGTTTCCTTTCAAAGAGTTCAGAGTAATATAGAATGTGAAATTTTCAGTATTTTCAGTGAATATTTTCATACAAACGAAAGAACGCATTTCCAAATATATGAATCAGAGACTTTTCATAAATTGCAAAAAGAGTTTAATGCATATGAGTGACATGAATAAATATTGAAAGCATTATAGACATAGGGTGGTAATAATTAAAGTTTTACTTTAAAATGGTCATGAAAGGGAAACTACTGGGCCAAATGTTATTCAAACTTGGTAATAGTTTAAAGGAAGTCTTAGATATTTCTTTTCCGTTAGAAAAGAAGTTCAAAAACTCACCACCAGTACGGAAACGGAGCTGTATGCAACATTGTCAAACAAACTAAGGCAGGAAAATACCGGTTTAAAATGTATTCAATAGTTTCTGAAACATTCTACTAAATATGTTCAATGTGGCTTCCACCATGTTTAGAAAGCAAGTTACATCACATTAATGAATTCTCAACAGCAGCTCTTAGTATATGAAGGAGGAATAAGCCCCCCTTATAATGAGAAGTATGTATGTGAGAGTGGGCTTTTTTTTTGGTGTAAAAAAATTCTTAAGCCCTTCTTTACGCTATTAGCAAATAGTCCAGTAGTTTTACTTTTATGACCGTTTCAGTGAGGAACTTTAACTATAACCACCTTGTATGCAGAGAAATTTACCGATTATTTTAAAAGGACCAAAATTTGTCAGATCATTCTAGTGCAAAGGTTACGTTTTAATGACTTTCGAATTTCAAAATCAATTACACATGCATATAACCTATTGCCTGATACATATATTTTGTTATTTGATTATCCTCAAAGAGCAGATGATTACTCTTAAAAATTTCCACAGATATATCAATCATAGATTATATATCCTTCTGCTGCATATAATCTTATCAAATATAATTACTTCAATTTTAGAGAAAACGCATATAAGTCATCCGCCGAAACGCTCGCTAACACAAATGATTCTAAATATAATACTTTTGTAAAACTTTCAAACCTTACTGTGGCTTCTGAAAATTAATGATTCCTTGGCGTTGGTGTTGGCTTAAATTGTGCCAATATGGAGGTTGAATTCCGCCAAGGATCGAACTCGCGATCTTCCGATTTGCAGCCGAGTAACATATCCCCTATACAAAAGTGATTACCAATGTTTAATGGTAGTTACGGGCCTATTAAGATGTTACCACAATTCTAGTTAAAAAACAATGAAATCGAACTCAGAAGCCTTCTTCTTTATTTCATAGAAAATGAGGCAAAGTGTGTATACAGCATACTAATTAAGATGTTATGTAAAAAGTGAAAAAAAGTCTTCAAACATCTATTTTTCATTTAAAATTAGCATATGCTTGAATTTTTTTTTTAAGTTTGATGCTAAGGTTTTAGTGTATGCATAATAGAAATATTGCTTATACATCGCTTATAGCAAATGTACTGCTTATAGTCTTTTATTTGTATTGCTTTAAAAACTCTCCTAACCATCTGCCAATTTCTGTGTGATATTAACCATCCCATATTGTCTTATGCATTTTTCATTGTAGTTAGTTTTTAACATGACAACTTGAAGTCATTTCAATTTCAAATTTCTTATTTCACAATATCAACGAAATATGTGTGTATGCTCTTCGCACAAGCACTATTACCTTTTCTATTTTTGATTTGAATACACATACAATTTTAGTAATTTTTTCTTTCTTTTTTGAGCAAACATTCCAAACATGTCGTTGTCGTCCTTTGGTTCAGTATTCTGCTCAATTTTGATTTTTCATCAATCACTGAGCCTTTACTCTCTTCTATTCACTATATTTAATTTCGACTCGTTAAACTTTCAAAAAATACCGATGCTTTATTCATTAGAATTACAATGAGCTGAAATCAAAATTTAGATGAAATATTCAGTTCCAACTTTGCTTGGATTTGAATTTTAAATTTATCACTTTGCATGAAAAAGAAAAATTGCAATTCTTTCCTCTGTGTTAATCAGTTTTATTTGATTTTTTTTTATCAATTTCTGCATTCAATGCAATTAAATGTATTTTTTAATATGCAGTAAGAAAACACTAGAATTATTTCTATAGTATTTTCAAACTTATTCCAGCTGAATTTTTGTATATATATTTTTAATAAATCTATTATTTGTGATGTGATAATACTGGATAAATTTTATAGGAAATTTTTATAGTCTTGCTGGTCATTCGTACGTCGAATAGTGTTCTGTAGGGAATATTGCTTTCAATATCTTATCAAATATAAATGATTATGAAATATTTCTGATTAGTATATCTACTATTTTTTATTGATTATTTTATGATCTAACAAAAAAGAAATCAAAAAATTAATGTTAAAAAATGGCTCGCACTACGTTTATAAAGAAAAATTAAAATCGCCATGATGCAAGGAGATTTGTCGAAAAATGAAAAAAATTGTCAATTTTATTAGGGTAATTCATTGGATTCGTTAATTTTTTCATTGGAAAAATTTTGGCATAGTTTGAGAAGAAAAAGTTAAAAAATGCCATGCTGAAAACAGACCCCTTTAAAGTTGAGGATCATGATCGGAATCTGTTGGTGCTTGCCAATTTAGTAGCCATTTTACTTTATCTTAGCATTGAAAAGTATCATAATAATATAGAAATTACAACTATAAGACTCAGTTTTTATGTTAGATAGATGGCTGTTGCTTCTCTGCATGGCACACACATTGTACTCATTTTCTCATAACGGCCCCATTCTGATTGAAATAAAAGAACTGCTTTGAATGCCTGGATAAAGATCAATTTCACATGAATTCTGCAAATAATAATTATTAACTTAAAGAATTTAAATGTTTATCGATTGAAATTCCTGTGTCTCAATAAAAAAGGTATTTGCAGAGTATATTTACATACAGAATAAATATTTATAAGAGAGAATTTATAAGGAATACTTAAACTGAAAAATTAAAAAGAAAATAATTTTTTTTCAAATTGAAAAATTTATTTAGCTAAACCAGTACATAATTCAGGTAAAATATTACCTGTAGTAGTAAATTTTATTGTTAATTTTTAAGTATACAAATATATATTGATGTAGGAAAACAGATTTTTAAAATTATTTAAAATGTATTTGAAATCATGCTCTCCAAAAGGAAAACAAAATAAGTTGAAAAAATGGAGAAAAATCGGCTTCAGAATAATTTAATAATGAATGATAAATGATTAATCTTAAATCAGTCGAAAATAAATTTTATCTAATTAACATAGAAATAATTTTGGATTCCAATTATTTTAATTTTAAAAAATTAAGACAAATCACTTCGAATATATTATAATAATTTAAAATGAAGTATTTTTGTAATAATAATTTTTTTAAATATTATTTAGAATAAATACTGATAAATACAACGAATATTTATTGGAATTTCGGAATTATAATTCTGATTTCATTCGAGAAAAATCTCATAAAGGCAACGATTGTTTACTAAAAAACGACAATGCTAACTAAAAGTGATTATTTCAGGCATTTAAACTTTCTCAGATAGCTAAGATTACAAGGAAAAAACTTTTCGTGGAAAAGGGATAAATTTTCTTTTTCCACGAACTTTTCCCTCCAAATATTTATTGCAGTTTCTTTCTTACAGGCTGAGGGATTTATTGCTTCAGCACTCGTGATATTCTATGCTTGCCTTTTCTCGACACGATTCCCTTTTAAGGTTTGGGCTGAAACATAACTATTCACTGAAATGTCGCCAAGACACTTTCCTGTTTATGCTTTTAACATTAATTTTTCATGAAAAGTTAATTTTATTCGAAAAATATTTCGCTCGTGTTTCTTTGAAACGAAATATCGTAGGAAGCAACCAAAAACCTAGAAAACAACTTAAGAATTGATATAAATGTACATCTTTTATAGAGTAAGTCATTTTGTATACAGGTAATTTTCCCTATATCTTTCACTTTTATTCAAGGGAAATTTCACGATGATTTGACAAATAGAAATTTCCAAAAAAGTTAGAGAAAGACTTTAATTTTTGATTTTTAAAATAGAGAAAACATATTTGAAACATTAACATGCTTACTTGCGCCAAAATATGCTGTCGCAACTGGATATATAATTAGTGTTTGCTAGCAATAAAATTACTGCTTTCTTTATTATCAAAGAAATAATATTTTAAAATTATTTATTAGGCTCTACTAGAAATTCGTAAAAATTATCAAGAAAATTATTTTTTAAACAATATGAAATCCCAGTAACACTTTTTGGAGCAGTTCTAAAGAAAGAAAGTATTATAGAAAGTAGTTAATTGTAAATTTTTGAAAAATTAGATTCTTAAAAAGATGTTTCATCTTTTAATGCCAATGTATCAAGGACAAAATGAAAGGAATCCAATATACTGTGGTGGTATGTTCATAAGCCAGATAGAGTTTCCGGGAGGAGTGATCACTTCTGTCTAGTGGTTTTATAACTCATCTACGAGACCTAACATTGTGAGTTCGAACCTCAAAGAAAAGCGCAATATATTTCGGATGTAAATTTAATATTTCAATATTATATTTGATGAAGTTTAGAAATTTCTCAACTCATCAGAAAGTTTTCTGCATTCCTCAAGAATTGATAGAAAAATTTTCCTGTTCATAACACATTCATTAATAATATATAATTTTGCGCTAACAGATTTTTTTAGGAAATATAGACTATCAATATTAATAAGACAAATAATTTAGAATTGTAATATTGGCATAAGTTATAATTTCTTAATAGATATAAATAGATATAGAATAATTAAAAACACTCTCTATATAAAACATACCTCTTTTTTTCTGCATTAAAATATAAAGGAATTCATATTTCTCTTCGAGGCTGTTATCAGATAATTGTAAAACTGAATTATCACTACACATTGGAACAACTCCTAACCAGTTAGATCTCCAGAGATTAATAAAACTTGGATAAATAATAGAAATAGAAAAAAAAACGTGTTAAACGAAAATTATTTCAGAAATCAGTGAAACTATCACAAATCATTAACAAACGGCATCGGTCTGAAGACATTGAAAGAAGTACTGAGAAAATTGTTATCAATACAGGATAACACAAAAATAAGATTGTTAACGGCAAAAGAGTTAATATTGGGCATTTTACAAAATAGAATATGATTATCTTTGCTAACTGTACGCACCTGAAAGTGCAAGTACATGCCAAAGATTAGGAAATCAAGGAGTTTATTGGAAGCTGAGACCAACATAAGGCAATTTCCTCGGTTAAAATTAACCAACAAAAGTTAGGGAGAAAATATAATCTGTCCCTCTTTTATCCCATACATATTAAATTCGAATGATCGAGATGAATATTCCTTAGAAAGGAATGTTCCAGATTCTGAATTTTGCTTATAAGAGTTGTGTGAACTCGAATATTAATCTCCATAAAAAATCGAATAAAGAATTGAGCATAAAGTAAATGGGAGAATCTAATATGTAAAGGTATCATTACAGTGCACTTTCACGTCTTAGTAGTGCATAACACATTTTTTTTGCTGTCAAATCTATTTTATAAAAAGTGTCCCAAAATGAATGCTAGATTTAAATTGGTGCAGTAAAGTGTTGACAACCCTATTAAAAACCATTTGATGGTTGATAGTTTTAGCTTAGTAATAATGCAGCATTACAGGATAGAACAATGGGTTTTCATTATTAAACTGTACACCAAAAATAACAAAAATATCGCGGCCACAGTTGGAAAAATTCAGAATTGGCCCCATAGATCTGGTGATTTAATACTATTGGATTTCTTTTTATGACATTTTTTAAAGACATAGATCAATGTAAACAAGTCCACAAACACGTACGAACTAGAGGAGGAATTTCATCCATATTTATGCAAATATTTATTTTCCATTTTAAATAAAAATCGCGACAAAAGATTTCGTTTGCACCAGCAAACCTGTGGAGGCCATGTATCCTATGTGCTCTTCCCTGCATAACCCTGCCCTGTGTACTTTACTATTTGATAAAAAATATAGCAATTTAAAGGAGAAAAAAAAATTCTTTTATATATACTTCACATCTAGCACGTTGTTCTATCGTGTAACTCTCCATTTTTACTAACCCTAAAATATCGGCTGTCAAATGCTTTTTAATAGAGTTGCCAACATTTCGCTTGTACATATAGTGGCAAATTAAAATCTTACATTAATTTTAGGGCACCCTTTCTTAGCAGATTGAATGCATGCAAAAGTTCAAATCAATGTCAAGAATAAGATAATCTATACCAGTTAATAGAAACTGTAGCGAAATTAAGATAATCTCCTGGTTCAAAAATAATCCAAGAAAAGTCACGGAAGGAATATAACCCATCCCTCTAATGTCCAATATATATTCAATAGTTTTGAAGTCGGGAGATAGTAATGAGCATTCCTTAGAAAACAATGTTTAAGAATCTAAATTTTGGGGCTCCTGTTCTGAATTTATTCTTTTCTTGTCTAACTCTAAATTTTTGAGATTCCTGTGAATTCACTTATTATCGTCCATAAAAATAGAGCCAAGACATGTGCCAGCAGAAATGGAAGAATATACTATACAAGAGTCATCATCATGCGTGTTCACACATGCATTAGTAATACTCTGGCTGCGTTGCTGTATAGAGGTGACAGTAGTGTAATATATTTTCTTTCTACAAAATTTACTCTTATTTCTTATCTAAACCCTACACTTTGAAAGCAAAAAGTTATTTTCTGAGCTACTCAAAGTCTTGGTTATCTTAATGTTCTTGCCAGAAATTAGGGGGTGAGAAAAATCTCACTGCTCCTAGAAAAAATATAAGCTAAAAGTAATTAAAAATAGGTTTAAGAAATTTGTGTAATCTAGTATTTTCCCTAAGAAGTAATTAAGATGGAGTAATATATATTTTTTCTAAGTCTTGCGAATTCTACCTTTAAAAAATAAAACACTACATCTATTAAACCCTGGTGATGAATTCAGTGAAAGTTCAAGCATTACACATTAAAATTTTAAGTTTAACGGATCACTTTTATTATCTAAAATCTTAAAGGTTATTTATTTGATTGAAACATTACAGAAAGTTAAAGAAGAACAAGTAATAATTTTAAAAAACTAAGTCAATTCCTACTTAGGTCAACAGAGTTTTTTTTATTTTAGTTACTTTTTATTAAATAATGACAATTAATATAAATATGTATAAACATATGACAGAATCACAATATTAAGTGGCAAAAGAATTTTTTTCCGTAATCTACTAGCTTCGCTAATGACAATATTTATTAATAAATTTATTTCCTCCTAAATATCTTATATAAGAGAAATTTCTTTCTCCATATAAAACTTTAATTAATTTATCAAAAAAATTATTGATTTGCGCAGAAACCAACTTGAATTCTTCACTTTCACTTGAAAAATACTGAAATCCTTGCATTTTACCGATTGAACTACTTCCTGTTGAATTCAAAAGTCATTACAAACTACTAAAACTCTATTTAAATTATTAAAATTAATTGAATTTAATTAATGGATTAATATTTAAAAAAACTATATTAACATCATGTGTCATCCACAACATGTTTTAAAAAATGTATTTGAACTTGAGTGCAAGAATAAAAAATTATTTTATTAAGTATTGAAAATTTTAACAACATATAAATATATGCACAGGGAGAGTGTGAACTAATTTTAGGAATCGAAAAATATCTCACAACTTACAAGAAATGAAATTGAATAAATGATTCAAATGGGCAGAATTTATAAATACTGTTAACATTGAATTTTAACATTTTTCTGTTAAGATTTTTAAGCTGAAGTTAAATATTTTTGAAAGAATAATAATAATAATTTTTACAAAAGTAATTCATTATGCAAAATATATTTAAGAATTTATTTCCTTTCATTTTCAATTTAAAAAACGATGAAAAGTTGTAATAATTTAAAATTTAGTAAATGTTAACAGTAAATAAATTCTATAAAAAATGCAATAAAAATATTTTAACGCAGCCTAAAACTCATCTAGCCTTTCTGGAGGATTAAATCCTTTCTATATCATGTAAAATTCCCAGGTTTGCACGAAATCCCCCACTCTACAACAAATACTATCAGTGTTTAGTATATAAACACTTCTGCTTAATACTAGAATCTTGTTTGACTAAACAGTTCACAAAGTAAACTTCATCTGAGGAACATTACCAGCTGACTACAGGAAATGGTGCTCATTAATCAAAATTCACTATCTATTGTAGTGAAATTCCATGTACATTGGAAATTAAAAACCAAGCTTTTGAATTCATTATATATTCACCAAATGTTATGATTATAAGGCAATAATATTGTCTTATAATCGAGCATTGTTGAAACGTTTTGTAGTATACCTATACTACAAAAGGTTTCAGTTCATTGATAGCTAATTGATTTCTTTTTTTGTTAGAAATGAAGAAAGTGCATTAGAACATCAGAAAGTTTGAAATTCTTCTAAGATTATGAAAATATAAACTAAAGCGATTTTCCAAGAATTTATTAAATGGATATTTTTTTTTAAATTTTGCCATTTCAGGAATTTTTGTTTGTGCGGGCGTGCGTGCTTGTGTGTTGAAATTTGGAATTTGATTTATTTCACCAGTGAGTCATTACGTACTGAGAGAAAACGATGAGAGATCCGACAGTCTATATAGCAATGCAAGAGTAAAGTAGCAGAAAATTTTCCCTTCAGTGATTTTATTGTGAGAATTTGTCAGGAATTTCTATGCCATGTATCAACTTAGGCAAGGAAATCGGTGGTATCTTTGAAAAGTGTAATTGTTAAGGATTTTTATCCCTCCGTTCCTAGTGTGGGAAACACGGTATCAGCAATTTTGCATAGCACGTGTTAGAAATAATCAAATAAAAAGAGGGGACTAGATCGCAAAATAAAACAACATTTTAGAATGAAATTATCATGGGCTAATTTAAGATAAAAATTAGGAAAATAATTGATTTAAATTAGGTTTTAAATATATATAAGGTGTGTTCTGAAATTTAAAAAAACTCAAACTCTATAAAGGTTTGCCTTTTTTTTTCTCTTAGTATAGGGACACAATATTATTGCAATAATAATTCATAAAATTCGTGAATATTTTAGTACAAAAAAAATTCGTAAATTGCATTTCATATGAAAAATGTATCCTAAATTTCACATGTCTGGAATATTATATCCTAAATATCGCATGCAGTGTATATTTTAAATCGTGAAAAACGACATGAAATTTCATTTTGTAAAAATTCTAAAAATTTATTTTATATATCCAGCATTATTAATAAAACTGCTTACATTAATAAAAATTAAAAAAATTTTAATTATAATATATTTTTTTTACAAAATGTAATATTACAGAAAATGCTCAAATACGAAATTGAAATAGAAAACAAGTAATATAAAGAATTAATTTAATTCCTACCTAGGTCAACATTTTTTTTATTTAATTACTTCTTATTAAATTATCATAAAAATTATTAAGTATCAAAAATTATTAATTTTCGAAAGAATTGAATTCGCATTCTTCACTTTCGGGTGAAAAAAGCTGAAATACTTGCATTTTACTGTTTGAGTCACTGCCTGTTGATTTTAATTTTCCTTACTAACTGCATTTTTTTTAAAATATTGAAAATTAATTAAATTGAATTATTGAATTAATATTCGAAAGAAAAAGATGTATTAAGATCCAGTGTCATCCACTACAGGTTTAATAAATGTATTTGAAATTGAGTGAAGGAATAAAAAGTATTTCATTATTGATTGAAAGTTTGAACAAGATATATAAATAAATATATACATAGGCAGTGTGTGAACTAATAAAAGAAATCGAAAAAATAAAACGGAAAATCATTTCTATTTTTAGCTGTGCGGTCTGATAGATTAGAAGGGATGTTTTCAGCCTTTGATGGTGAGTGATTTAAATGGAAATTTTTTACTCCACACTCTTCGAAATTCTGTGAAAACAGCTAAAATGGTTCGAAGCCATTACCGACCGATTTCAAAAAGGAATGCGGAATATAAAAAGAAATCTGAGAGACCGAACTAATGGAGGATTAATTTATTTGTAAACAGCGTACAAGTGTGGAAAAATCAGAGAAACTTTCAGCTGTAAATAAAATTAATAGGAAAATGTTACTTGTAAAAATATGATGTTCCTATATATAAAATGAATTACAGAGGGACGACAAACAGTGATTATTTGAAACTAAATGAAATACGAGAAAAAAAAACACTTGGTAAGATAAAAATAAATTAGTTAATGCTTTATCAATAATCTTGAAATGGATTCACCGAAAAGTGTTAAAAATACTTATTGGAATATGTTAAAAGTCCCATTAGATGCATTATAAATGATTCATTAGAATTTTATAAATAAGATATTGACATTAAGTATCCACGTCTTTTACTTCAAAGAATATTGTCACGAGGATTTAAATAAACACACCATCACTAACAAACAAGTTTATTGAAGGAAAGTAGGAACTTGCAACTTTACAAGGTCGAGCAGCAGTCAACGACTAGTGGGTATCAGCTTTTATACAAGAGTAGAATATTCTAGAAACAATTAATTTACATAACAAAGAAAGGTCTGGAATGTTAGAGAAGATAAGGAAACAGAATAAAAAACCAAACTTTGGATATAACAGCCATGGCGAGCATCGAAGCCGCAAACTCTGGGTTTGGATCATATCCTTTGACCATTCGGATACTGAGATCAGGGTAAACTTTCTTTATGCGGCAATATAATTTGTTTAAAATGATAATGTATAACATACTAGCGAACATCTTAAATTCAATTCCTTATTTATCCTTGTGTTCTATAGAAATATTTTCGGGTTATTTCAAAAAAATGACTACAGCTTTTATTCCATAAATATTGATCATAGACATATACACTGAAGAAACCAAAGCCATGGGATGACTGTTAATATCGTGTCGGTCCTCCTTTTGCCAGGCGAAGTGCAACAACTCGACGTGTCATGGAGTCCACAAGTCGTTGGAAGTCCTCTGCAGGAATATTGAGCCATGCTGTCTGTATAGACGTCCATAATTGTGAAAGTGTGGATGGTGCAGGAGTTTGGGCACGAACGGACCTTTAGATGATGTCCCATAAATGCTCGATGGGATTCATATCGGGCGATCTAGGTGGCCAGATCATGCGCTGGGATTGTCTGGAATGTTCTTCAAACCAATCGCGAACAGTTCTGGGCCGGTGACATCGCGCATTGTCATCCATAAAAATCCCATCGTTGTGTGGGTACGTGAAGTCCATGAATGGCTGCAAGTGATCTGCAAGCATCTGAACATAACCATTTCCAGTACACGATCGGTTCAGTTGCACCAGAGGACTGAGTCCATGCCATGTAAAAACAGCCCACACCATTATGCAGCCACCACCATCTTGAACAGTGCCTTGCTGACAGTTTGGGTCCATGGCTTCGTGGGGTCTGCGCCACACTCGAACTCTACCATCAGCTCGTAACAACTGAAATCGTGACTCATCTGACCAAGCCACGGTTTTCCACTGGTCTAGGGACCAGTGGAAAATGCTCGATATGCTCACCAGCCCAGGAGAGTCGCTGCAGGCGATGTCGTGCTGTCAGTAAAGGCACTTGAGTCGGTCTTCTGCTGTCATAGCCCAAGGAAGACAAATTTCGCCGCACAGTCCTATCGGACACGTCCCTCGTACGTCCCACATTGATTCCTGCAGTTATTTGATGAAGTGTTGCGTGTCTATTAACATTGACCATTCTACACAAACGTCGCGGTCTCAGTCGTTAAGTGCAGGTGGGATGTGATGCCTGAAATTTCATACTCTCGGCACACTCTTGATACTGTGGATCTCGGAATGTTGAATTCACTAACGATATCCGCAATGGAATGACCAATGCGTCTAGCTCCAACTAACATTTCACGTTCAAAGTCTGTTAATTCTCGTCGTGCCGCCATAAATCATGAAAAACCTGTTCACATGAATAACTTGAACACAAATGAAAGCTCTGGAAAACGAACTGCGCATTTATACTTTTTCGCTGCGATACTACTACCATCTGTATATTTGCATATTACTATCCCATGACTTTTGTCACTTCAGTATACTGTAAATTACAAAGTTGCGTAAGTAAAAGTGCAAAATTTTATGAAATCGATTAAAATTTTCAGGGGATTAAACTTTAAAAAATAATTTAAAAAATTAAGTTTTTATACGGACTTGTCAAAACAATTCCCAATGAGTAAAATGTGCTCCATGCTGTAATAAGATCATGCACGAAATTTCAGAATTTTATTAGGAAGACTCTCAAATACATGTTAAAACAAAGTTGCTGAAGGGTCAATTACAAATTAAAACGCAGTTTATAGCTTCAGTGCAGATGAAGCGACACAGGAATGCATCATAAAGAAATAAAATATTCTCCACATTTTTAGTTTTAAATACAAATTTTAAAACCTATGCTTCTTGAAAAATTCCTTAAAATTTTATTTCATGAATTACAGAATATAACTTTAAAATAGCACAGTCAATAAACTTGTAAAAATACTATGTAATTTTTCCGTATTTAAACTTTCCTTTATGTAATCTTTACTTTAAGCCATTATTTCAACAAATTTTTAATACTTTTGAATCAATAAATAGCAAAATCACTATTTATTTATTTATTCAATCATTACTATCTTTATCAATATGTGTACGACCCCTAAAACACGAACATCCGATATGATTTTTCCTCTTAGCGAACTCATATCCAGTCAAAGAACAGTGGTTTAACTCATCATTTATGTAGTTTTATATCTTTGAGCCTTTTTGTAATAAATTGCTGAAATTTTATATATGACCTTTTTTAGAGGATGGGGCACATTTTATTAATTGAATATTATTTTGTACGGGATCCGTTTAAAAATTTAAATTTTTTATTCTTTTAAGTTTAATCTGCTGAACATTTTAATTGATTTCATAACATTTTGCACCTTTTCTTATGCAACTTTGTAATTTACAAGATATGTCTATGATCAATATTTAAGGAATAAAAGCAGCGGTCAAGGCTTTTGAGACACATTGTATAATTTTTGTAATGTTGTATAAAATATCTACCATAAAGTTTGGTGTGTATTTTAGGTTTACATTCTTATGTAAGTAGATATTTGTATTCAGTGTTTTTATGCCTGCGTTTTTTATAAAAGCTTTCATTCCGTATAGGCAATACTTTTTAATGCTAACAATATAAAAAACCTAGAGGAATTGACATTTTAAATGCCAAACACATAGGTGTGATGTATTGTCCATGACAATCATGGGTTTGGGCTAACGCATGTAGTTTTTCATCAGACTATCTTCTTAAAAGCCTATCGTAAGGAATTTACAATACGCAATAGTATAAAAAAATCAAAAAAAGAAATCAACCTATCAGAACACACGTACAAAACGCACTACTTGACATGCAATGACCCAATAAGTCTAAGGTAAAGATACCTAAAGAAAAAAAAATAGAAACCTATGAGCAACAAATGATAATCTGGAAGAATTGAAAGACCTTTTAATGATTAAAAGATTTTATTCCCAGTATGTTAATAATTGGGATATAGAAAATATCCTTACAATCAGTACATATTTTTGGGGGGCGTAATGAACTTAATGTATTTATAAGTGGCTACATTACTCACACGAAGACATTTAACTGTCTCTCATTCAAGTGAGGGAAACAAATGACCTCCATTGCCATATCTCAAGCAAACATTTGGTCGTCAGCCTTAAGTTAAGCAATCAAACTGAAATCTCATATGGAAAACTTTCATGAGGCCTTCAAATTGGAAAGTTCAATGATTTAGATCAATTGTTAGATAATAGAAAATATCTTCACAATCAATATACATCTATGGAGGCGGAATGAACTTAGAGGGTACCTTAAGGTAACTTAAATTATGAACACAAACGCGCTTCAGTAACTGATACTATTCTTATTCAAGTGAGGAAAACAAATGGTTTCCACTGCCAAACCACAAGCCAAAAGTTTGGCAATTAGCCTTGAGATATACAGTCTAATTGAGACCTTATATATATCCCTTTTATGGGGATTCAAAATCAGGAAATTTAAACATTTAGATAAATGTTACACAGTAGAAAATGTCCTCACAATCAGTATATACCTAAAGCTGTAATAGAAAATTGAGTACTTGTGGCTTCTTTAATTAAGCAAACAAACGAACTTGATATACTATTCCTATCCAAGTGAGGGAAACAAATGATTTCTACTGCTATATCTCAAGCCAAAGTTTGTCAGTTAACTTTGAATTAAACTTAGACCTCATATGGCTCTTTTTAAGGAGATTTCAAAATCGGTTAAAAGAAAAAACATTTTGTTTAACTTTAAAATATAATTTCTAAGTTAATATTGCCTAAAATTAATTAATGATAAAAAAATCCTAATTTATTACTCAAAGATATACAAAAACGGTCTTATACTTACTAGTATACTTTTTAAAAAGAAACTACTAGTCAAATAAAGATTAATTAAATCATTCTGAAAAATTGGGACGAGAAAATCAATTTGTACTTATGTTTTGGTTTAACATTAATTTTAAATTTCTCCGAAAGTATCATAAAAAATAACGCAGTTTAAAGACTAATGAAGTTCAAAATTAAAAGAACGAGTTCTAACAACAGTCATTTCTTATTTCCAATAACAAATTTGTTAATTTATTTGTTTGAAAGAGGCAGATATATTTCCATGATAATTAGACTTACACTTATTGCTCCACGGGAATGAAAATGTATGTTTTTCCATTCTATATTTTTGTATATTTTCTTCGTTTTTTGTTTCAAAGCTGAATAGTTTTTTTAATGCTTAGTAATATTGATGATCAAACTTAATAGTTATACATGAAGATAAATAAAAAGTATGCTTGGCTAACTAATAAATTATATGTAACATAAAATAAATATCAAGGGTTTGATAGAAATTAGTTAATTAACCATTAGTTTTGGAGTTAGAAATACTTCAAATTTTGACAGGTAAAACAGGTATGCTTAGTTAAACACAGTTTTTATTATTAATAATGCAATATGCTCATTTGATTTCGTAGTCGTTTAAAACATGTGTTATTGCATTTGAAATATTGTAGAAAAATTTCATATAATTCTATTTGTTACTAATTATTAAGTATTTCGAAAGTCATAATCACGCTAATAATTAATAACGCATTTCTAATTTATTTTTTATTGAAAAAGATTTTCCAATTACTTTAACTTTTATTTTTATTTTTCTGCTTAAGCATGTAATACGAGATTCTCCTTCAAAAATTATATGTTATGAATGTTTATATTTGGTAAAATTTGTAAGTTATTTTATTAATTTTGAAGGAAAAATATTTCAAATCACAAAAGTTTATTCCGGGCATTTCTGCTCACAATTTGAATATATCATGATTGATATCTTGCACAAAGGGAAATTAAAATTATTTTATTTAAATTAGTTTAAAAGTATACAATTATACATGTATGTTAGTGTTGTTGTTACTTATGGCAATTTACAAGCCCGCTGACAGCAATTTAATCCTAAGCTAGCTTCTCCTGTTTTCCTCCAACTAAGGCCAAGAGTAGGTCTTAGCTTTCACATTCACTTGCACAACCCCTTTTTACATGGAGGTTACATTTGCACATCTCCCAGAGAAAACACAGGATAACATCCATGCGGAACTGGGACTCGAACACGGGAAGCCCAGATCAAGGGGAAGACACGCTACCCCTATGCCTGTACGCCGGCATGTATGTTAGTTTTTAAAGTAATGGAGGACACTGAATCTATAATCGAGCTTTGTACTCATTTAATTTTTATTTAACCCATTTTACTCAGTTTTATTTTTTGGCAGTAAATGAAGTAAACGAAAAAGATAGACAAGATAAAATGAAAAAATAAATAAATAAAGCCTAGATTAATTGGAATACAGATTTATAATAACACAGCATTGTTGTAGAAATAGTAACATAATACGGTCTTGAAAAGCTGCGATTATGATGGATGCATTTTAAAAAATACGATTTAAGATTCCGTAAAGTGCTCTAAGAACTTTCTCGCCTGAGCAATACACGCTTTGCATGTTAATATTTATGCACTTATAGCGTATTTGCAAAACTGCATTACTATTAACTTGTGCTATACACTTTATATACTCTGCACACTCCTCTCTTTGCTCTCTGTACTAATTACCCCTTTGCTTTTTGAAACATATGCACTAATGAAGCGTTTAAAAATTTGAGATGACGTTTTTACGACACTCTATTTATTGAAATCCAACAGCAAGATTATATTTAGTAAATATCATGCAAATAAGAATCAAATATTACTAATTAACAAATTTAATCACTAAATGCAAATATTATGCAACGACAGAAATAAAATTTTGAATTTATCATTGAATTAAAATAAATTTATTGAAAATTCATGTTTTTTGGAGAACAAATTCTTTGTATATTCAAATGGCGAATTCTCTGTACGTTCAAAACCACAAACAGAGCAATTGCGAATCAAACGGTTGATTTCATTCTAATAACTGGATTTTATTGAACAGGCTGTTCAACGTTAAATATCCAGGGTTATGTCAGGATTCCAATCATGTCAGGATTTTAGTTTGTTGGGTTTTCGACTGTCAGTATAATCTCCGGATTGTGCACCGCGAAATGCGAAACTTTTGTGGAATCGAATCTCGAGTCAGTGAGCATGCAATATCAAAATCCATCAGATCAACGCGGCCTCCAATTCTGGTATGAAATGTTTAAACTATCTCTGTATGAATGCTTAGGGAAAAGGGGATATAATACGATCAGTATTTTCGGTATCAATTGTGAAATGAAAATATCCGATTAAAATGGAAAAATATATAAAGAGTATTCGTCAAGTTCTAGGCAGATACATGGATTCTACCATATTTTGACTCTGCATTTTTTTAAATGTCCTTTACTTTCTTCAGTAAAATATATTTCATTTTACATAAAACAAGGATAATGCAAATATGTGCTTAGTAGAAGAAATATCTTAAATTTTCTTCTGTAGAATTGTGTGGAATATTATCTATATTTATAATATAC